>JAPXFY010003905.1:15000-19852 GCA_030674185.1 Monoplex corrugatus | reverse complement strand
ACAAACAACACCTGTACATACTTTCCTATTACTAATAAAGATTTAAATTTACCATACCAAGGCAGAAACAGATAAAATGAGAGACGAAAAAGGTGACTGCAAGAGAGAGAAAAAGAAGGAGAGAGAGAGAGAGAGAGAGAGAGAGAGAGAGAGAGAGAGAGAGAGAAAGAGAGAGAGAGAGACAGACAGAGACAGACAGACAGAGACAGACAGACAGAGACAGACAGAGACAAAGAGAGACAGAGACAGAGTGAGAGAGCGAAAGAGAAATAGAGCGAGAAAGAGAGAGAGAGAGAAAGAAAGAGAGAGAGAAAGAAAGAAAGAGAGAGAGAGACAGAGAGAGAGAGAGAGAGAGATTACTGTATCGACAAAATTTCAGATGAAAGGCTTATGCAGCGCTTCACTGGAGGCAGATATTATGTATGATACGTATTAATGTATTGACGTATGTAGATAGGTAGGTATGCATGTACATGGATGCATTATTATGGTCCCTTTTTATCCACTGGATGAGGCAGCAGGGAAGTTTTTAGTCCTGTCTTTATTATCCGTTGTTTGGTGTCTATGGTCTGTGACCGTGCGTTCGCGCTTGACAAAGGCCGGTTGGCCGAAAATTTGCGCTTGTTTTGTCTTGTTTTGTTAAATACGCGCTTACATTGGTTTTCTTGTTCTTCTGGTTCCTGTTTGCTTGGGCGCGGGCAGTCGCATTTGTTTTGGATCTATAATTATAAAAGATGGGTAGGCAGGCAGGTATATATATATATATATATATATATATATATATATAATATATATATATATATATATATATATAAACAGGTGAACAAACAGGCAAAAGGTATGCCACATGCTGCCCTGATTTTAATACTATGCAGTCAGACTAATTCACGAGATGGGCCGTATGCATTTGAAAATGGAATATCACTTCCAGCCACTTATGAAACATTTATTTATTCAAGTCACTGATTTATTTGTCTATTTGTTTGTTTATTCATTTTTAAAATATTCAATCGTTTATTCAATTTCTTACCTATCTATTAATATATTTGTTTATTTAATCATCATTTTACTTATCAGTTAATCTACACATTGATCTACCAACAGATTCGTTTCTTTGTTTTTGTTCTTTTGTTCTAAGTTTGGTGAATATCCATAGGGAAGGTATAGAGAAATATACGCCATTACTTTTCACTAAACTGAAGGATACGTCATTTATATGCACACACTTGTGACACCACGATTGCTTTCTTCCACCATCCCTTCCTAAAGCTGCTCTCCACTGCAGCTCTATTTTCCCTTACAGACATATTGATTTATATTTTTTTCGTTTGTTTATTTCCTTACTTATTCAGCTGATTGTTTATTTTTGTTATTTTGTGCTAGGTGTGAATACCTGCTGCAAACTATGGAAAAGGCGGGCACATCATCTTTCAATCAACCGAAGGATGTATAGTTTATATGCATACATCTGCCGCACAACAATCTGGTTTTTCTATGGATCGTCGCCCTTAAGGAGATTTCCTTTGTGCTCATCTTTCTTTCTTCTTCTTTTTTTTTTTGGGGGGGGGAGGGGGGGTCCCATGTTCTCATCATCATCAGGTGCCTTGCCGCTTGACGATCATGGACTTCCATCTGTCTCTATCTCTTGTTGCCTCAAGCATCTCTTCCACCCTTTTTGTCTTCAGCCACTCTGCAAATCCGGCTAGTATCTTTTCCCTGGGTCTACCTGTTGCTCTCTTTCCCTCCAGCTTTCCCGTTGTGACCAGGTGCTCCAATTCCCTTCTTTCATGAAATGGCCTGTAAATGTTGCCTGTCTTTTCCTAATCTTCCTTATGAATGATCTACTTGTGTCTGCCGCCATCAAGACTGTCTCGTTTGTTTTCTTTGCTGTCCATGGAACTCCCATGTTCTACGCCAATTTAATGGCCACAGAAGCTGGCACATTTATTTTTTTACAACGTAATGATAATGTTGACAATGAGGATGACAACCATGATGCTTTGAGTTCCATCTTGGATCGAGACTGCGTGACAGGGCTGTGCTCTACGCCTACTGTTATAACATATCCCGAGGTCAACCACGCCCCTAGAGATACAGACACCTGCGGTGTTGTTCAGAAGATTTGAGCTACACCTTCACATGACGCATCCGTCAGGTGGATAAGACTCGACTGTGCGGTCCCAGTCTTCCCAATGAGCCCAGAGCAGGCTCAACTATTGGTAGGAGCCGATTGAAGACGAAATATTTCACAGCGATTTTGAAGGGACTGATGGGGATTCGAACCCACAATCTTACAGTCGGTAGTCTGTAGCTCTAACCACTACACCATGGCGACTGGTTACAATCGGATTGTTCACCACCCTTTCCTTTCCCTCGTGTGTAATTTCTCTTAATCGTTTATTGATTCATTTCCTTTACTTTCCTTTCTTTTTTACTCATTTTTTTTCTTTTTCTTTCCGTGTTTTCGTCCTTTCCTTTCCTTTTCTTTCCTTTCCTTTTCTTTTCCTTATCGACTTATTCCCGTCTATCTCCATGTATTTTCTTCTGTCTTCTTTCTCCTTCTTTTTTTTTCTTTTTTAAGTCTTTCATTCTGATTCAGATGGGAAAAAAAGAAGGATTTAGTGAGACCCCCGAGTTTGTCTGCATGTAAACATACGTTTCTGCGTGCATGTGTACGTGTGTCTATGCACGCGCGTACGCGCGCGTGTGTGTGTATGTGTCTGCATCTCTCTCTTTGTCTCCTTCCTCCCTCTCTCTCCCTCCCCTCTCTCTCTCTCTCTCTCTTTCCTCTCTCCCAGTGCACGCGTGCGTGTGTGTGTGTGTGTGTGTGTGCGTGTGTGCGTGTGTGTGTGTGTGTGTGTTTGCGTGCGTGCGTGTGGTGGTGGTCTTTGATTTAATGTCTATTCACTAAAGTGATTTTAGACAACAAAAAAACCCCCCAAAAAAAACCCAACAACAAACAAACTTGCGTGCGTGTGTGTGTGTGTATGTGCGCGCGCGCGCGTGCGTGTGTGTGTGTGTGTGTGTGTGTGTGTGTGTGTGTGTGTGTGTGTGTGTGTGTGTGTGTGTGTGTGTGTGTGTGTGTGTATGATATGACTCGACGTTTTCTTGCTTGCTTCCATACGTGTTTCCGTACACACGGGCCTGTGTCTAAGATATCTACTCAGTTCTGTCGTGAAAGACCTTTTTCACCAACTTATCCACAGGTCTGGCTGTCCGTGAAAGTGCAAATATTTAATACGTAATCAGAAATAAAACTGTACAGCACAGAAATCAGAAATGTGAACATCTTCCCCAAGACATTTGGCCAGTGTTTATTTGTGGACGTCAAGCAACACAGATTTAAGCGCATGGCCAAACAAAAAGTCGTGACTGTGATTACGGGATTAAGAATGATCAATTCCTCGAGATCACAATTACGATAGGCGAAGGTTCCAGATATGCTCCAGAGAGGAAGCATGTATGAAAGGTAAGATTCCAGATGCTTGGCAAAAAGAAAACATGTCTTGAAGGCAAAGATTTTTCACGTTTGCATAAAGGGTGCATGTGTGAAAGGTAAGATCCTACATGTCTTGCGAAGACGAAGCATGAATGAAAAGCAAAAATTCTAGATATTTTGCAGAAAGGAAGCATGCATAAAAGTTTCAGAAGTTTTGCAAAACGAAAGCAATGTATCAAAGGTAAAATTCTGGATGTGTTGCAGGGAGGAAGCATTGTGAAAGGCAAAAATTCCAGGTGTGTTGCAAAAACAAAGCACTCCGAAAGACAGCTTCTACGTGTATTACAAAACGCAGTATGTATTAAAGACAGATTCTACGTGTATTACAAAAAGCAGTATGTATTAAAGACAGATTCTACGTGTATTACAAAAAGCAGTATGTATGAAAGACACAGATTCTACGTGTATTACAAAAAGCAGTATGTATTAAAGACAGATTCTACGTGTATTACAAAAAGCAGTATGTATTAAAGACAGATTCTACGTGTATTACAAAAAGCAGTATGTATTAAAGACAGATTCTACGTGTATTACAAAAAGCAGTATGTATTAAAGACAGATTCTACGTGTATTACAAAAAGCAGTATGTATGAAACACAGATTCTACGTGTATTACAAAAAGCAGTATGTATTAAAGACAGATTCTACGTGTATTACAAAAAGCAGTATGTATGAAACACAGATTCTACGTGTATTACAAAAAGCAGTATGTATGAAACACAGATTCTACGTGTATTACAAAAAGCAGTATGTATGAAAGACAGATTCTACGTGTATTACAAAAAGCAGTATGTATGAAAGACACAGATTCCACGTGTATTACAAAAAGCAGTATGTATGAAAGACACAGATTCCACGTGTATTACAAAAAGCAGTATGTATGAAAGACACAGATTCCACGTGTATTGCAAAAAGCAGTATGTATGAAAGACACAGATTCCACGTGTATTACAAAAAGCAGTATGTATGAAAGACACAGATTCCACGTGTATTACAAAAAGCAGTATGTATGAAAGACACAGATTCCACGTGTATTACAAAAAGCAGTATGTATGAAAGACACAGATTCCACGTGTATTACAAAAAGCAGTATGTATGAAAGACACAGATTCCACGTGTATTACAAAAAGCAGTATGTATGAAAGACACAGATTCCACGTGTATTACAAAAAGCAGTATGTATGAAAGACACAGATTCCACGTGTATTACAAAAAGCAGTATATATGAAAGACACAGATTCCACGTGTATTACAAAAAGCAGTATGTATGAAAGACAAACATTTTAGACGTCTTGCAAAAAGTAGAGTGTATAAAACAATATGTAAAGGCAAACATTCTCACTCACTCACACA
>JAPXFY010003905.1:7500-10000 GCA_030674185.1 Monoplex corrugatus | reverse complement strand
GACAATACACAAAAGGAAGCTATGGACGCCTCAACTAACTAGCATTCACACGATGAAATGCCACAGGTTGGAAATCCCAACTGTGGAAGATCTTCATGATAGTTCATAATTATGGAGTTGCCAGTGTAACACCAAAATTGTGGCACTGGTACATTCTTTACAATGGATCATATAATTATGATTTCCGAATGTATGCCTCTCGGTCAACTTTCTCAATAACTGTTTACTAAAATGTATGTTCGTGAATGTAAGTTAGATAATGCTTTTACCTAACATACCCAGTCGAACCATTTTTCTCAGTCCTTCGGAAGGGGACGAAAAACGAGTCGGACCCGTGTGACTTCTGGCTGCACACGCTTAAGATCCCACGGCTGCCTGGTATAAAATATTGGAGAGATAGGTTGATTTCCCAGGTCCCACGCCTTGAAGACCAATTAGCCTGCTTGTCTTTCTGAAGTCTTGGTAAAAAAAAAAGGATGTGCATATGGATATGAATTTGAATCGAAAGAGAGGGGATGGGCGCCGCCCTCATGGTGCTGGCCCCGGGAAAAGTTGAGCTCTCTGCCACCTCACTCCCCTTCGACTCCAGGGTGATGGAACTATCTAGTAGGACCTCAGGACCCCGGCCAGCTTGTGGGTTTATGTACAGGCTAAAGGCTTGTGCCGTGATCATTCTGGATCTTCTCCATCACATGACACCTGCGATATTAGTGCATATGGAATATATTCCGAGCGCAGAGACATCTTGAGAAATTGAAATTGAAATTGAAATTGAAACTGAAACTAACATATCTACTTTCCAAAAACTGTGAAATACAGATATAAAATTGATGGGTTATAGTATAAAAATCAAGGGTAATTATCTCACATTTCGGGCGGATTGGTTGTTTTATTTTGCAGTCATGGATGTCTCCATTGCACATTAATCAATTAAGACTCCTCTTTGTACGCTATGCCAATTAAATGATGATGTAAGGTTTCTCCTTGTATCGTATGCCTCACTCTGACAACATGCATTGTGTTATTGACTTTAGTAATATCGTAACCGACCAATTAATACATATCCCCTCCCTCTTCATCTGTTTCTTTTTGTATTTGTTTATTGTTTCTTTTGCAGATTTTGATTTTTCCCCTTGACCGAGTGTTTCCATGTCATATTATAAAATGACACTGTGTACTGTGTGTAGACCTCAAAATACAGAAGAATTATAGAATTCATTTTTTTTTACTTTCCTCAAGGCACTGCATTTGCCTGCCCCCCCCCCCCCCCACACACACACACGCACGCACACACACACACACTCACTCATTCACTCGCTCTCTCCCTTTCTCTCTCTCTCTCTCTCTCTCACACACACACACACACACACAAACACACACACTCATTCACTCACTCATTCACTGTCTCTCTCTCTCTCTTTCTCCCTCATCATATCAATATTGTCTTTTTATCCCCGTTCACTGACCTCGCGCACGTACTGTGTTTATACCAGACACAGCTGACAAAACGAGAACATGATACCCCCCGTCAGACAGGAGGACTATAGGGCCTGTTAGCAGCGTGTTCCTCTCTGTCTTCCCTCATTTTCCCTCTAGCACACAAACGTGACGATATGTGCTGCTGGGTGGCTTTGGCTGAATACTTGCACAGACACGCAAGGTTTGTGAAATGCACATGCCATGACAATTTCCACAGTCGGATAAAGTTTTCAAGTTCACATAGCCCAGCCGACTACTACAGCGAATAAAATTTAAATCTCCATAAATTTCAGAGTACATTTCCTTGCCATGTAATCATCAACAACAAAATATGCTTACTTTTGGAAATCGCTAAATGATTGCACTCTCTTATCACAATCATCCCAAGGAAGGGAATTCATTATATATACATCTTAAATGTTTACGCAAATATAACAGTAACACGTATTCTACATAGGTGAAAAGGATTAAATAATTCATGACATCTTAATTATTCATGCGTAGAAATATAACAGTAATATGTGTTGTACATAGATGAAAAGGACTTAAACTGGAAGTGGACTGTGCAGACAGGGACTGGTCGTGTTATGGATTTATCTTCCTTCAAAGTAACATGATTTACGTCTTCACATCTATAAATAATCCCCTTGAAACGATGGAATTTAGATGACTTCATTTCCTGAGCAGACATTCGAGTAAGGAAACAAGACAGTCGTGCAAACGCAGTGGAAGAATTGGTCCAGACAGACAGTGCAAGCCGTGCGCAGGTGCACACACCAACACACACACACACACACACACACACACACACACACACACACACACACCACACACACAACACACACACACACACACACACACACACACACACACACACACACACACACACACACACACACACACACACGGGATGGGGACAGAAAGAGAGGGAGAGAGAAGGGACGAAAGAGAGAGACAGACAGAGACAAAGACACAGGCAGTGAGAGACGGAGAGACACAGAACGACATAGACAGAGAGACA
>JAPXFY010000390.1:0-60582 GCA_030674185.1 Monoplex corrugatus | reverse complement strand
AGGTTGAGAATAAGTGCCATTATAATAATAATAATAATTACAATATTTATATAGCGCAAAATCTTGATAAAATCAAATCTAAGCGCTGAAGCAGACACACACGCAGGCACGCACGCTCGCACACACACGCACGCACACACACAGACACACACACACACACACACACACACACACACACACACACACACACACACACACCCACACACACGCATGGCTATAAATGGGGAGAAAGAATAAAAGCAATAAAAGCAAGAATAAAAGCAATGGAAAATTATAGAGAGCATAGCATACAATTATATATTATAACCATGTGATTCCCTCCGAGCGGAGACAGGCTGCAGAGGGGAGGGTTGAGTGAGGTTAGGATTTTATGCAGGAGAGAAAAGGTGAGTTTTGAGAGCGGACTAAATGAGAGCAGTTTGTTTTCTGTTTGATAGATATGAAGTGAACCAGGAGAGAGCAATGTCAGAGATGCCAAAAGTATGATGAAGTCTAGAAAGGAGAATACCATTATCAATGGTGTCAAAGGCTGCAGACAGATCAAGGAGTGTGAGGAGAGAGACTTTGCCAGTATCAGTTGCAAGGAGGAGATTTTTGAGAATGTGTAGCAAGGCAGTTTCAGTGCTATGGCACTGGCGGTAGGCTGACTGGAAAGGATTGAGGAATTGTTGGCAGACAGGTGAGAGTTCAGTTGGTTGAGGACAACTTTTTCAAGCAGTTTTGACAAGAAAGAGAGATTAGAGATAGGTCGGTAATTTTTCAGTTCATTTGGGTCTAAATTGTATTTCTTGAGGAGAGGGTGAACAATAGCAGACTTGAAAGAATCTGGGACAGTTCCATATAATTAATATAATATAATATATATAATATAATATAATATAATATAATATAATATAATATAATATAATAAAAATATAATATAATATAATATAATATAACATAATATAATATAATATAATATAATATAACTTATAATATAATATAATATAGTATAATATAATATAATATAATATAATATTATATTATATAATATAATATAATATAATATAATATAATATAATATAATATAATATAATATAATATAATATAATATAATATAATATAATATAATATAATATGATATAATATAATATAATATAATATAATATAATATAATATAATATAATACAGACTTTTTCTCACGGGAATTTGTAGATTGCCAGTGAAACAAAAATCTTTCGCCCCAACATATTCTTTTGTTGACTATCAGTCTACTTTAACATTAATTTCATCCATTTCTTAAATCCCTTACCACTACCACACAAGGTCCACATCGTTGTTCATTCACCAAAGTGGCAGCGCTAGAGACACTTTACTGAGCCATTGACAAAGTAACACTTGCAGCTTACATCACAGCCAACTACTACCCACGACAATTGAGTGGGGAAGATCAGCATCGTTTTTCACTTCTTTCTTTGATGTTTACTTAAAGTCTTTCCAAGCTTAGCTGCACTTGTGGACTGGCACGTAAAAACTTTTGCCTCTGAGGTGCTGAGCCTAGAAGCCGACAATAGCATCAGTATCTCACAGTGCAACCAAAACGTTTAAGGCTTCTTTCAGCAACATTCTTATAGGTAGTCCTCATATACTCTGAGAGTGGTAGGACTATAAACTCAACAAATCATAACAGAACAAGTGCTGAGCCCCATGGGAACAGTGTCTCCTGCATTTTGAGAGCCACAATGGCTGTTATGTATCCCTAGTACTCATCCCAGGAAGTAACAACAGCAAAGAAAACCACGTGTAAAAAAACTCGAGAGTAGAGACAACAGGATATGTTTGTCCCCACTAATGACAGATTCGTGCACGGCGAGCCATTATTGTATCTACTACCATTGCAAAAACGGTTCAAACCCTTTGCCATTAAATGAAAGGAAGGGAAGACATTCATGCAAGGGTAATCAATTACTGCACCTTTCTGTTTAGGTTTGGTTTGGTTATGATATATTACAAGTGTTAAGAGTTTATTGAAGTGCTTAACAAAAAGATTCTCATACATGCCTGACTTGGCCTGCGAAAGGAAATCCAATTATAAGTGTTTCATTTATTATGTTAAAGACTGAAAAATAAAACAATCACCATTTTAAAAAAATACAACAGAAATCAGACAAGAAATAGAATTTTTTATTATGTTTAAGCAGATGGAGAAGCATATGTGTTGTGCTGACTCTTCACGTGTGACACCCACTGACAGTGACTACCATCCTCTAAGTTGATCTTGTCCACTTTTGAACCACTTCTGTTCCTCTTTTCCCCCATCCTCTTCAATACCAATGATCATTCTGTCTCCCACCATCCCCTTTGAACACCTCCACTTTTGAACCACTATTCTCCTCGAACCCCTACCCCCTCAATACTCACTGATCAGTAGAATAGTCCTCCCAATTCCTTCCCATCCCCCCTCGCTCAGTAAAAAAGAGCAGACCCTCTTAGACCAGAGTGATAGTACAGGCAAGATGTGAAACAATATGATTTTCAACGGTTTTATAGAGAATAGACAAGTTCACAATCAACGCTGCTAGAGATGTACTTCTCCAGGCTAACCTAGAAGAATGACCATGGTTGAAAGATCCACCAATCATTCTCACCATCAACGTCCACCACACTTTTTTTAATCAGATGTAGAAACAGCTGAAAGCTGGCATTTCAAGACAGAATCTGATGGTGAAAAGTTGGTCACTCCAATGAATTTATTGGTAAATGGTTGGTCACTCCAAATGGAATTTAGTGGTGAATGGTTGGTCACTCCAATGGAATCTGGTGAAAGGCTGGTCACTCCAATGAATTGGATGGTAAATGGTTGGTCACTCCAATGGAATTTGATGGTGATGTGTTTCTTCTTGTGTGTGTATTTCTGTGTATAATCGTACTTGTTTCTTTTTGTGTGTGTATTTTCTGTGTATAATCGTATTTCATTGCAGTTTGCAATACTTGGCTGGTAGTTTCATCGGCCATATATTGTTTTTCTCTTGTTATCATAGTAGTGATTTTGTCATCATAGTCGAGGCTAATTGCTGGTGTTGGTAGAACAAATGGTTTAGTGACTGAGGTTTTTTTTTATTGACAATGAACATGTAGGAATATACGGTTTAGTAAATATCTAGTTTTTATATTTCTTCTGATCGGTTCGTTCTCTTTTGAAATTGGACAACTCACATTTTCGTCTGTGTCTCCCTTCGACAAGGAATGCTTTGAATCGTTGGCAGTAACTTTTGGTGGAAATAATAGAAACGATGATGCTTTTATCTTTCTGTCTTTATTTAGTATATTTACTGTTGTTTGTTTCTATTTAGGGTCTATTCATCTAGTTGTGTGCTTATTTTATTCATCTGTGTGTTTTACTAAGGCTTACTTGGTTTGTTTCATTTATTTTTTTATTTATTTATATTTATTCATCTATTTACGTAGAAGCGAAAAGGATAGATAATTACAATATATACGTTTAGAAATGTACTGTCGTGCAAGCGTTTTAGAGGCACCTCAGCAGTCCTGAGTGATGTTTGATTCAATGTTAATCCTTTAAATATAACAAAATATATAGGCCTTGTTAAAATTAATGCACCAGAGACCAAGACACATACCAATTCAGTTTTGATTACAGTAAAATAGATAGCATTAGGCCTGATTAATATGACCTATAAAATGTTAAAATGACCAGTTTTTTCTTACAAAAGCACTTGTAGAACTGTCTAGATATATGTAGACTGTTGAGATACATTGCTGACCATCTCATTGAACAGATGCTGACCTACTTGAAACGTCTTGTGTGAAATTTTGCAGTCTTCACTTTAATCCACACGAGTTTGCGCAGTATTGTTAATCCTTTGATTCCGCACCCTATTCACCGATTGTAAAGAAAAAAATTTAACCCTTTGATTCCCTTCACCCTATCCACCAGCTTTCTGCAAGGAATCAAATTAGATTAAATCGACTTAAACTCAAGCAAAACAAAAAAGAGAAAACTTGATAACCGTGTATAAGAATCTTGAACGCTTGCTCTTCCATACCGGCGAACTACTTTTCGCATGCGTGAAAAGCATGTCGTTTTTCTGACCACCTGCGTGGGATGCAGCGAGTGAGGACGGAATTAAACAGAATGGTCGCGCCATATGCGCAACTTCACCTTTACCCGCGTTCTTTGTTTGCCACCGACTTGTGATCCCTGGATCCTTGGGCAGACTGGGAACAATGAGACAATCGCGTAAAATGGGAAGGCAGAGTCCTAGTTGCTTTCACACACAACACATCACAACACATCACACACACACAACACACACAAAACACACAACACACACAACACACACACACACACACACACACACAACACATCACACACCACACACAACACACAACACACACACACACACATACACACACACACACATTACACACAAACACACACAAACACACACACATACACACACACACACTCCACACACACACACACACTCACACGATACATACTGTCACTGATTTAGATAGGTCCCATATCACCTGAGGGTTGTGTCCACGTAAAAACGGAACAAAACCAAACAGACGATTAAGTGTTTTACACACACACGTTAACACACACGGCATACACACGTTGCGGACCCCGTAGCCTCAGTCGGTTGGAGGCGTTTCGATTCACACGCTGATGGTTGGGGGTTTTCGAATCACGGTGTGCTATCATTAACCCTTTGACTCCCGCACCCTATCCATTAGCTGCAAAAACTTAACCCTTTGACTCCCTCACCCTGATCCACCAGCTTCCTGCAAGCTGGTGGATAGGGTGAGCGAGTCAAAGGGTTAAGTTCTTGTTTTACTAGTATGGTTGACAATGCAGGATGCTGGTGGATAGGGTAGGGAGTCAAAAGGTTAAAACTGGCCATGCTCATCTGTCCCCATCTTAACATCATTTGTTGTTCTGGTGGTGTCCGTATAAGATTAGATAAGTCCCCCTTCCCTCACTTCCCTGGGATGGTTTATCGCCGTCGGCCATAATTATCACTTGAGGTTTGTGTTGACGTAAACACTGAACTAAACCAAACACACACACACACTCCCCCCTCCCCCCCCCACACACACATTGAAGGCATCAGTAGCTCAGGTGGTTTGAGCGTCGGATTCACATGCTGATGGTTGTGGGTTCGAATCCCGCGGTGCATTATATCAAAAACTGGCCATCTTACTGTCCATCTTAACATCATGTTGTTCTGGTGGTATCAGTATAGGATTATGATAAGTCTGCCTTTCCCAATGTTTCCCTGGGATGATTATCGTCAGGCGTTATACATACAAGCTAGAGTGCGAGTGTGTACAGTATTACGATTACGCGATATGAAGTTTCTAAACAAACAGTTCAATTCATTGTTCATTTTGCTTATTATGTGATGTTGCAGAAACTACACAGATGCTGCAGCAACAGCAACAACAACAGCATCAGCAGCAGCAGCAACATACCTTCATTGGGCGCAAAGAAGCGAGTGTGCTTTGCTGAACAGGCAAAAGTCTACTTTTTTGATAGGATGCGGGTGTTTGACAGAATCCCAATGGGCCCGCCAGAAGAATTTCAAACTTGTATGTGGGCTCTTTGTCGAGTGTGTGTGTGTGTGTGTGTGTGTGTTGTGTGTTGTGTGTGTGTGTGTGTGTGTGTGTGTGTGTGTTGCATGTGTGTGTGTGAGTGTGTGTGTGGGTGTGTGGGTGTGTGTGTATGTATGTGTTGTGTGTGTGTGTGAGTATGTGTGTGTGTCTCGTGTGTGAGTATATGTGTGTGTGTGAGTATGTGTGTATGTGTGTGTGTGTGAGTGTGTGTGTATGTATGTATGTGTGTGTGTGTGTGTGTGTGTGAGTTGTGAGTGTGTGTTGTGCACATGTATGTGTGTGTACATGTATGTGTGTGTGTATGTATGTGTGTGTGTGTATGTGTGTGTGTGTGTGTCGGGTCGACAGAAAGAAGACTCCAT
This sequence comes from Monoplex corrugatus, assembly GCA_030674185.1. Lineage (NCBI taxonomy): Eukaryota > Metazoa > Mollusca > Gastropoda > Littorinimorpha > Ranellidae > Monoplex > Monoplex corrugatus. Next base: position 54,598 of record JAPXFY010000390.1, on the reverse strand, counting down.
CATCCTCACACAGTCAATACAAAACTTTTGAGATACAACAACACGATGAAAACCCACACAAAGACAATCACACCTAACCCACACAAAGCTAATCACACCTAACCCACACAAAGCCAATCACACCTAACCCACACAAAGCCAATCACACCTAACCCACACAAAGCCAATCACACCTAACCCACACAAAGCCAATCACACCTAACCCCACACAAAGCTAATCAACACCTAACCTAACAAAAGCTAAATCACAACCTAACCCCACCACAAAGCCAAATCACACCTAACACACACAAAGTCCAATACACCTAAAAACCCACACAAAGCAATCACACCTAACCCACACAAAGCCAACACACCTAACCACACAAAGCCAATCACACCTAACCCACACAAAGCCAGATCACACCTAACCCACACAAAGCCAATCACACCTAACCACACAAAACCAATCACACCTCACCACACACATAGCCATCACACCTAACCCACACAAAGCCAATTCACACAACCTAACCACCACACAAAGCCAATCACACTAACCCACACAAAGCCATATCACAAAAATCACCTAACCCACACAAGCCAATCACACCTAACCCCCAGTCTGCAGTTTGTTCAAGAGGAATTCATACGCACTACCCGGGCAATTCCATAGGTGCTCCATCCAAATGCTGCCAAGAATTATCTGACAGACTCCCTAATTATCATCATCATCAAGTGGCCTGCCAATGGCGTTGGCGATCATGGCCTCATATGCATCTATCCCTCGTTGCCCCAAGCACATCTTCCACCCTCTCTATCCTCAGCCACTCTGCCAAATCTTCCGATATGTTTTTCCTGGGTCTACTTGGTGCTCTCTTTCCTCCAGCTTTTACTGTTGTGACCAGTGTTCTAAATCCCCTTCCTCATAAAATGGCCAATGAAATGTTGCCTGTCTTTTCCTAATCTTCCCTATGAACGATCTCTTGTGTCTGCCTCCATCAAGACCGTCTCGTTTGTTTTCAATGCTGTCTATGGAACTCATTCTTCTTAGAAACCACATCTCGGCTGCCTCAATCTTTTCTGGCTTTGCTTGTTGACCGTCCACGCCTCATAATCGTATAACATTATCGGTTCTATATAACATTCAAGAACTCCCTTCCTGATGTTAATATATTGATAGGCGTTTGTTGGTAAGGATGCTTTTCATCTTCTTGAATGCTGTTTTGGCTTGGCCGATTCTGCTGGCCATTTCTGATGTGCATCTGCCGTCTGATGAGATGATCGTTCCCAGATATTCTAAATGTATCAACCTGTCTCGAGTTGTGCCGTTTGCTGTTATTTTGGATGTTTTTTTTACTGATATACCATGACTTCAGTCTTCTTGCTCCTTAAGCCTGCGCAAAACCCTATGCGCCGGCAGGGTCTTGAAATTGGGGAGGAGGGGGGAGGGACTTTTGAAACACTAAGGCAGTAAGCTGACATCACCAGAATGATGGAAACATTAAGATGGGCAGCGAACAGGCCAGGTTTTAAGCCTTTCTCTCCCGCACCCTATCCACACAACTGCAAAACTTAAAACCCTTTGACTAACCTCACACTATCCACTAGCTTCCTGCAGGAAGCTGATGGATAGGTTGAGGGAATCAAAGGGTTAAGTTTTTGCTTCTCCGTCATGGTTAGTAATGTAGGTTGCTGGTGGACAGGGTGCGGGAGTCAAAGGGTTAATATCGCGGGGTTGGGTTGACCTGGATCCAACAACCCAACAAGTGTTATACTAATAATTCTGTTGTGCTGTGTTCAGGGATGAAGCCGACCCAACTTCAAACGTTTAAAGAGCCCAACGGGACCAAGGTTGAAAAGCGACCTAGGAAAGCGTGGAGAAGTATACCTGCCACTGTACGAGAACTGATGCTACCGCCGACCCGTCCTGAATACGAGGAGAAGGCGGCCCGGCTGGAAGGGGAGCTGGCAGAAATTTGCTGGTCACGCCTGGTCCGCGGTTGCTCCTGCCTGGGACGATGCTTACCAGAGTCATGTGAGTGCATCCAGGCAGGAGTTGAATGCAATTCGCTTGGCTCTACCAGAAACGGAGCTTGCCAGTGCCCCAAACCAAAATGTGGAAATGAACATGGGCGCCGGTATTTCACAGGAAGGAGGTGAAGAAACACAGGGCCTCGGTCATACCGCCGAACACGTCGGAGACGACTTCACCGCCGAGGGCCACGTTCGGACGGAAGGAACGATCCCTGAAAAACCGGAGTTTACAGCCATGAAGGAACGTGTCGAACCTGTCTTGTTCCCGTGCCTTCAGTCGTTCCTTCCCATCATTTTCTGTCTTACCGGTCCATTCACCTGTATGTGGTCTATAAGTCTCACGTACTTTCTCTTAGGACTGATCATTGGGAACATGTATTAAGTGCATTTTGGCTCCAGGGAAGTGTGATATGAATTTATACATGTTTTAGTGTCCTTTATTATGTTTAAATTTGTATTCAGGTGTTGTTGTTTTTTTCTAATTCCCCTGTGCGATAAATTGGACGGAGTGGTCAGCGCCAGGGTCATCTACATAGATTATATGAGCAAATGCACTGATATGTGTACAAGTTCCTGTTTTTGTCCTGTTTGAAGTACTGTGCGTATTTTGAAACTTTTTTAGCCCTGATACGGCTCTACGCAGTCGGCTGGGCTTTAAACAAAAATAACAATAACAGAAAGATAAACTGTGGAGGAGCATGCGTCTGTAGAACAGATCCTTTCCCACTGGACGAAGCAGCAGGGAAATTTTGGACTTTCTGTTCTAACTTTTGTATTTGATGTGTGGTGGTGTGTGTGTGTGTGTGTGTGTGTGTGTGTGTGTGTGTGTGTGTGTGTGTGTGTGTGTGTGTGTGTGTGTGCGAGAGAGAGAGAGACAGAGAGTGTGTGTGTGTGTGGTGTGTGTATGTGTGTGTGTGTGTGTGCGAGAGAGAGAGAGGAGTGTGTGTGTGTATGTGTATGTATGTGTGTGTGTGTGTGTGTGTGTGTGTGTGTGTGTGTGTGTGTGTGTGTGTGTGTGTGTGATCTGACATTTACACCTGTCAAAGACCAGTTGGCCGAAATTTTGCTGTCTTTATTGTGGAATTAAATATGCATTGTGATTCTATGTTCACGTGTTTTTCTGGTTTCTGTTTGTTTGAACGCGGGCGGTGGCACTTGTTTGGATTTGTCCCACATGTGGACTATTACAGTCTTCATATGTTGACGTGTGTCAGAGGGGACCAATTTCCACTTTGCACTTATCACGTGGAGCCCGGGAAGGCTGGAACTCAGACCTTTCGACTGGATGTGCAATATCAAAACCACTCGTGCTTTGCTGTATAACTCACCTAAATGTCAATAGGAAAGACAGAGAGAACAGGGATAGAGATAAAGACAGGGAGGGTGGGATATATACATACATATACATATACACATGTGCCTCCCTCTCTTTTTCTGTCTGTCTGTCTGTCTCTGTCTCTCTCTTTCTCTTTCTCTCTCTCTCTCTCTCACTCTCTCTCTTTCTGTCCGTCTGTCTGTCTGTCTGTCAATCTCTGACTCTGTCTGTCTTCCTGTCTCTGTCTCTCTGTCTCTCTGTCTCTCTCTCTCTCATTCCTATCTTTCTCTCTGTCCGTCTGTCTGTCTGTCTGTCAATCTCTGACTGTGTCTCTCTGTCTCTCTGTCTGTCTGTCTGTCTGTCTGTCTGTCTGTCTCTCTCTCTCTCTCTCTCTCTATATATATATATATATATGTGTGTGTGTGTGTGTGTGTGTGTGTACGTGAGTGTGTGTGTGTTGTGTTCGTCTCTGCCTCTTTTTCTCTCTCCGTGAGATACATTATGCATACATACATACAATATATATATATATAGATAGATAGATAGATAGATAGATAGATATAGATAGATATTGTAGATAAACCAAAGAAACAAGACAACAAACTAGAGTTTTGAGCCCAGTACTTCGGCCAATGGCCTTCCTCAGGGGACTGTTTATTCAGGAATGAACACACACATCAAACATTTTTGAAAGAAAACTGTTCCACAGGTAATCCAATATTTTTTTCTTTTCAACAACACGAGACGCCTGCCCATTCCTCCCTCCCCCACCCCAACCCAACGCCGAATACCAAATCTCTATCCCTCCACCCCAGCGTGCCCCACCCACATGAACACAACCGTACGCACTCGCACGCACACATATACAATATTAAACAAACACAGACACTCATTTATATGCACACCCGCACACACGTACACACGTACAAAAATGATACACGCACACATACGTACACACACACACGCACACACACACACCAACTACACTACTTTAAATTCGAACAGCTACGAAGTAAACAAACTTACACATTATTATTCTAAGTGGTAACATATATGTGCCTTTATAAATGACACTAATAATTGTAGCAAAGAGAACAACAATAATGTTAATCACCTTCATCATCACCATATTGACAACAACGACAAATAAAAGCACTGACTACGATGAAGACGACGACGACAACAACAGCTACAACCACAACAGCAGTAAGAACAACAATAATAGTAACAACGACAGCAATCATCATCACCATAACCTCTCCATCACTGCTGCTATCACCATCATCACTATCATCGTAATCGTCACCATCATCGCCGCCATCCCCATCATCGCCATTATGTGTCCCACCACATGGCGCTGGAGACCAGACCCTAAGCGAATCCATCCTGTCCCCCATCACCACAAGCACATCGCCCACACCCCTATATCCCCAGTCACCCCACAAGCCCGTCCAATAACAATGATGGTAATACAAAGAATAGTACTATCAATAATATGAATGATAGTCATAACTACAACAATGACGACGATGATAACACCTGTGATAACATCAACACCAACACCACCACCAATCACCACCAACAATAATGAAACAAAAATAATAATAAAACCTAGTAAAAAAATAAATGATAATATCAACAACAACGGTAGAATGACATTCCCAACGTGTCAAAACCCAAAATAAGGATCAAACCCAAACGCACACCCACACAGTCACCAAGGTGGCAAGCCAATGTCGTGCAAACAGCACACGCAAATTGCGGGGGGGGGGGGGGGGGGGGAGGACAGGTGGAAAAAAGGGGCAAGGAGGGGCCACGCAGAGGGTGAAACCACCGTCGGACAAAAGGTACGGCCCCTAACCAGACCACTAGGAAGCTGGAATATGTGACTGCCAAAACGACAAGGGAATGTTGTGCAGGTGATACAATGAGACACCAAGAAGGAGAGGGGATTTGCTAGTGCAACATTCTTGCAGAGGAACCACAGATAACCAGCACCAGAAGTAGAACAGAGAGATGGGGAATAGGTGTACTACACCTGGAGGTGATCACGAACGTGCCAGGCACCAACGACCCACCTATGATACAATGCCTCAGCCACCATTGGAACTCCTCGCAAAACAGACAGTCAGGGGAGAAAACGAGGCAAGGGGGCGACTTGACCATGTCTAACATCAAGCAGAACAAGACGGGTTGTAGAACTCTGAACCCACTGTGGCAAGAAGGGTTAGTGTGTTGTCATCTATAACAGGTAGATGAATTGGGGATGTTTATAGGGAAGTTGTTTCTCTACTTAGAAGTCACACCACAACAACGAGGAAGGAGAGAGAGGAGTAGAAAAGCACTAAGTACACCAACAATAAGTTTCAAAAGCAGACCACACATAGTATTATAATTCAATATAGTTTTCTCTAATTAAACATATTCAGCGAAAGCATAATCATTCATCCTCTTTTTCTTATTTGCCTACGTCCTAAAGCAATCCTACTTCTTTTAATATAGCGCACCCCGGGATTCGAACCCACAACGAGGGATGATGTAATAGGGATCCAACGAAACACGTATGAACACAAGGGGGAAATGGTATGGTATGATGCCACATACAAACTAATATCAAATGACCCCACAGCCTACAAGATGATACTAGATGATATGAAATAATACAACTGATACAAGATGATAGTCTTATGTATGAGAGGACGACATATGATATACAATGATACACAGTGATACGCAATGATACGCAACAATACGCAATGACATCAGTGATACGTAGTTGATATGCAATGATACACAATGATACACGATGATACACAATGATACCCGGGTTGCATGAAAACAATGAGTAGATTCAAAATGTGCAGATGACCGTTTTATGAATCAGGGTGAGGAGCGCAGATGAACGCAGGGTACGCAGTTAGAGATGAAACACTTATGAGCATGATAATAAAATTATGCACAGGAATACGTAAGGATGTGCATAAACCCAATGAGCTCTAGAGCGCGAGCAGTCATTCTGAGGACGGTGTGGCTATAGTAACAACTGTATAACGTAACGAATGAAGACGAATGCAAGGAGGGAAGATACGGGCAGCAGGGCACTGGCCCTTGCAACGGATTTCCATTGCGATAATGCTCAAAAGAGTAGGGAAACGTTGAACATACTATGTAATGTTTGATCAAATGTCGGAATATTTAATCATGAACATTGACGGTCCGGATTCAAAAGCGGCAAGAACAATAAGACCAGTAAATGACTGATTTCCGTCATGCAACCGAACATTAACATTTGGAGTCAGACTGTGATGGTTCCTGTATTGTGAAGAATACTTGCCTGCAACAAAACAAACACATCAGCACCACAACATACACAACACAAATACGAAGGTTGGTCCGTAACAGTCAGTATCTGCCAGTACCACACATCCCGCCCTACAGCTGAATCACTGCTATTGAGCACAAGAAAAGAATTGCTGCACACCTACGGTGTCATTTCCTCAGTAGTAATCATTCACGTCACTGCACATACCTTCATCAGTCTCTGACCATGTGCGCCACATCATGTGAATTGTAAAAAAAAAATCCTCTGATCAAAGAATCGACACACATGCACCACCAGGCCCCCCAGTACGGCACCCCGCGACGAGTGTCACTCGATAAACACCGAAAACAACTGATTTGAAAAAAAAAAAGGTTGGGCAATACCGATGGCGGCACCACAAGTCCCTATGATGGTATGCCATTTAGCATGAAGCACAAAGTAGTATGAATAGTAGTAACCGACACCGGACATAATAAGTAACGGGTAAAAGCAGTAAAAGTAAGAAGCAATGCATCAGTTGATTAAATATTCTTCATCGTAACGTTTATCAAAACAAGGCATAAATGGATGATATGATCCATGCACGGGAGCCAAGCACTAGTCAGCACTCAACCCTGAAAACCGAGAGACTGCCACTGGAAACCAAGGAAACATACCAGCACCGAAACGCACACAACAAAACGAAGACACAGAATCACAAGTAACACGCAACACTCACCATCAAGACAAGCACCCAAGGCACCGTGACAATCCCAAGAAGACCGTTGGTCATCATAGGAAGACATTATAGCAGACACACCGAACTGGTCCGCAAATTCTGGACACAAGGGAAGCATAGTTTTGCATCAAATGTCAGTTCCTCAATAACGATTATGCAATGTGGCATCTAACATATTTCAATCAGGCTACATGTGCTTCGTGTGAATTGATGAATCCTCTGAAGAATAGACATATGCACTGTTGGGTCCTCAAGCACGGCACCCAGCAACAAACGTCTCACAATACACACCATGAAGTAGAAGTAGGGTTCCAGCCCTATGACACTGTCGTACAATGTGCACAATCAAGTAGGAATGAAGTAAGATCAGTGCATCCGTATCTGGCCGTCTGACGCATACACACAACCCACCATGAAGTAGAAGTAGGGGTCAGCCCTACGACACATGTCGCACAATGCGCGCCATCAAGTAGAAATGAAGTAAGATCAGTGCCATCCGTATCTGACCGTCTGACGTATATACAAAACTCACCACTGGGTAGAAGTAGGGTTTCAGCCCTCTGACATATGTCGCAGAAAACCACATTATGAAATGGAAGACGAGGCAACACTCAGAGCTGCCAGCGCCCGACTCCCCATCGTTTTGCCACGTAGTACGAAGCACAAATGCAGCATGAGCAGTAAGTAAGATGCCAGCATGCAGCACCGATGCAAGAGAACCATGTTAGAAAAACCAGTATTAGTACGAAGCAATGTGTCATTATGTATCAATAAGCGAACTGAGGCAAGCAAACCACATATCTGTTGTAGCCCATATGATGTGCGATGTGTAACCAAACAACATGACCAACAGAACACAAAACCATGCAGGGGTCGGCAACTGAAACTGAACAGCAAGAGATTGCGAGCACTAAGTCTGTGCATGAACCAATCGACTTAAGAAAAGATGCTACCGGTACGTATGACTCGGGAGGATGAAAAGAAAAGCACTGCACACCAGCACAAGTGTCGACATACTCATTGAACAGCAAAAAGATATACATGGACTGACGGAACGACGAACCTGACACTGCGACCCCAAAGTCAAAAAGAACCACAAAGGATCATTGCATGGCAACCACAATGTATAGAATGATTCCGAGCAACCAAACGACGTGTACACGACAAACCAGGCAGGCAAATGGTTGAACATACACATTATCAGAAGCATCAGGACCACAACGCGTTCAGTTAGAATGCAGACAAAACATGGACAATAAACAAGAACACAATGTCGTTGCATACGGAGGGAAGTAACGATTGTTTAAAATACTGGACATTGGAGAATGGCCGCGAGCTGTCTGCCACACCGACCTGAAGAGACGGAGAGTGACAATGATGATATAGCAATAGCCTGTACTAGGAATGGCTCAGTAATAGCCGTACCACGCATGGCCAAGAAACAACGAATTTCTCTCAGTATGACTGAATCTGTAGCACACTCAAAAAACACCGAAATCACCCAAACAAGAAGACACAACACTACCACACGCATTGCGGCAGACAACGGAATACAACAAGGAAATGAAATTCATACAACCCATCACCAATTGATTAGAAAAACCTGCAACAAAACCGTTCTCAAAAGCTGTACTAACAAAAACAGAAACCTGCTAACAATTTGTAATTATTACCATTGCAGTCTATCCGCCCCAGCAGAGAGGACGGAGATTGGGCGAGTGAAGTGGTAGCTCTCGAAAAGAGAGAGACCATCCCAACGAGCACTGGCCGACTGCTTCATGGAAAAGTGACGACCCGAGCCACAGCAATCATGGCCAAGTGAATGAATAGGTAGGCCTGTCTGTGGAATGAATAGGCAGGCCTGTCTGTGGAATGAATAGGTGGGCCTGTCTGTGGAATGAATAGGTAGGCCTGTGTGTGGCTGTGGAATGAATAGGTAGGTCTGTCTTTGGAATGAATAGGTAGGTCTGTCTGTGGAATGAATAGGTAGGTCTGTCTGTGGAATGAATAGGTAGGTCTGTGTGTGGCTGGGGAATGAATAGGTAGGTCTGTGTGTGGAATAGAATAGGTAGGTTCTGTGTGTGGCTGTGGAATGAATAGGTAGGCCGTCTATGGAATGAATAGGTAGGTCTGTGTGTGGCTGTGGAATGAATAGGTAGGCCTGTGTGTGGCTGTGGAATGAATAGGTAGGCCTGTCTGTGGAATGAATAGGTAGGCCTGTGTGTGGCTGTGGAATGAATAGGCAGGCATGTCTGTGGAATGAATAGGTAGGTCTGTGTGTGGCTGTGGAATGAATAGGTAGGCCTGTCTGTGGAATGAATAGGTAGGTCTGTGTGTGGAATGAATAGGCAGGCCTGTGTGTGGAATGAATAGGAAGGCCTGTGTGTGGAATGAATAGGAAGGCCGTGTGTGGAATAATGGTAGGCCTGTGTGTGGAATGAATATGTAGGCCTGTGTGTGGAATGAATAGGTAGGCCTGTGTGTGGAATGAATAGGAAGGCTGTGTGTGGAATGAATAGGCAGGCCTGTCTGTGGAATGAATAGGTAGGTCTGTGTGTGGCTGTGGAATGAATAGGTAGGCCTGTGTGTGGAATGAATAGGTAGGTCTGTGTGTGGAATGAATAGGTAGGTCTGTGTGTGGCTGTGGAATGATAGGTAGGTCTGTGTGTGGCTGTGGAATGAATAGGTAGGTCTGTGTGTGGAATGAATAGGTAGGTCTGTGTGTGGAATGAATAGGCAGGCCTGTGTGTGGAATGAATAGGCAGGCCTGTGTGTGGGAATGAATAGGCAGGCCTGTGTGTGGAATGAATAGGCAGGCCTGTGTGTGGAATGAATTGGCAGGTCTGTGTGTGGAATGAAATAGGCAGGTCTGTGTGTGGAATGAATAGGCAGGTCTGTGTGTTAGGCAGGTCTGTGTGTGGAATGAATAGCAGGTTTGTGTGTGGAATGAATAGGTAGGTCTGTGTGTGAATGAAAAAGCAGGTCTGTGTGTGGCTGTAGAATGAGCAGGCAGGCCTGTGTGTGGAATGAATATGTAGGTCTGTGTGTGGAATGAATAGGTAGGTCTGTGTGTGGAATGAATAGGCAGGCCTGTGTGTGGAATGAATAGGCAGGCCTGTGTGTGGAATGAATAGGCAGGTCTGTGTGTGGAATGAATAGGCAGGTCTGTGTGTGAATGAATAGGCAAGGTCTGTGTGTTAGGCAGGTCTGTGTGTGGAATGAATAGGCAGATCTGTGTGTGAATGAATAGGTAGGTCTGTGTGTGGAATGAATAGGCAGGTCTGTGTGTGGAATGAATAGGCAGGTCTGTGTGTGGAATGAATAGGCAGGTCTGTGTGTGGAATGAATAGGTAGGTCTGTGTGTGGAATGAATAGGTAGGTCTGTGTGTGGAATGAATAGGCAGGTCTGTGTGTGGAATGAATAGGCAGGTCTGTGTGTGGAATGAATAGGTAGGTCTGTGTGTGGAATGAATAGGCAGGTCTGTGTGTGGAATGAATAGGCAGGTCTGTGTGTGGAATGAATAGGTAGGTCTGTGTGTGGAATGAATAGGTAGGTCTGTGTGTGGAATGAATTGGCAGGCCTCTCAAACTTCCTGACTAGGAACAGTCTCACAGGGGTCCACAACATAAGATCATACATTTTACTTTAGTTTATTCTGCTACATTAACCTCACATACACACACACACACACACACACACACACACACACACACACACACACACACACACACATACACACACTCACAGATTATCCTAACGTCTAGCCCTATAATGTCTACCTAACAAAAGTATAAGATGAAACGTTGGTCACATACCTATAAAACAAGTTGGAAGCTGAGACGACTCTCGCTCACCGACTCAGTGGCTGACTCAATGTTGATTCCCTGCTGACTGCCTACATAGTGGCTAAGTGACTGACTTTTATACAGTGCATTCTATTTACCGTGTCCTTGTTTTTGTCACAAACATACCTACCTGTCCTTCAAGGGACATCGAAAATTGAATCATTGGGCGATCTTTGGCCTAGCAGCCATGGTTGTTATTCAGCTTTCTGGACTTTTGCTTGGACATGGATATTTACTGAGACATGTTTGTGTTCTAGATAATCAATCCTCAGTGCCCTCTATAGTTGGATACAAACAATTTAAGCATTAGATCCTTTTGGGTAGAAATTGTTGTGTGACCAATTGAATTATGGATGGCGTGATCTCCATTCCACCAACCTTACTTACCCGTCTACCAAGTCAGTCTGAATACTTCTTCCCCCTTGAGGGGGGTCCCTGTGATACGTTGTTCAGTGGACCATTTTTTTGCTGGGCCATGCCTATTCTCGATCTGATGTCCTTGCTGGATGATCCTGAGTTGGTTTTGACAGAGCCCAAGTACTTGAAGTTGTCCATGTCTTCCAGCTCTCTTTTATCTATTCGTATGCTCTGCTGTTGCTGGTTAGCTTACCTGGTCCTTCTATGCGCATGACTATGACGGCTGTGAGAGATGATTTAGGTGTGTGTGGTAAAAGAAATTGAACTTAAGTATCGGTACACTGTGATGTATACCGAACTGATTTAGCGTTAGTTTGTTGTTTGTTTTTCTTTCTGGGGAAATCAAGGTATAGAGAGAATCGTTTTTGTATGAATTTAAGGCTTATTATATACTAATGAGAAGAATGGGATTTTCATGGGGAAAAAATATTGACAGATTCAGTGTATATAGATAGAACACGTTGTATATTAGACTGACACAGGCAAGCTGGAGGGAAAGAGAGCCCCTTTCGTCGTCAGCGCATCGCGTGCCGGTGTAACACGCGGAATTTACTCCCCAAGATAAATTTACTCAGGAGTAAACACTCCCAAATACCCGTCCAGCCATTCATGCATCAGGTACACACTGACGAACGCACAGACAAATACCTCTAAACTTAACTAAGATATCCTAACACACACCCCTAGAATGCTCGGAGACGCCCGACCCCCCCCCTTCTACCCCTCAAAAAAAAAAAAAAAAAAAAGAAAAGAATGGAAGAAGCAGAAGGGGAGGGGAGTAAATTTGGCGTACGTGCAATTTACTCCCAGTAAAATTCTGAAGGCCAACTTTTTCGTGGATGGAGTACTTTCGGCTCGGTCAAGGGAGTAAATTTCTCGTACACCGTTTTCACTTCCAGTAAAAATTGGCACACGCGGTTTTTACTCTGGAGTAATTCTGCGGGGAGTAAATTCCGCTTGTTACACCGGTCATGCGGCGGTAATTACGCGAGGGAAACTTGCAGATTCCGTTTTGTCCGATGTTTTCACTGCCAGATCGTGGTTCATGCTGCGGCTTGTTGTTCGCGGAGAAATAATTATAGGCAATACGGGTTTCCTCTCACTTCTTCCAAGGCCAGGACGGATAGAAATGAGAGACACACGGTTCAAGATTCCCTTCCTTTCCCCATATCCGTTCCTTTGCTAACAGCAGTAAGATCAAATTGTTCTTTCACAATCAGCCTTATGTCGTTCTTATTGATGCAGGTGCAGATGTCTCATGCGTTAGCAAAGACCTTGCTGATGTACTTGTCCATCAAAAATTAGTATCTATAACACCAAGTTCTCTTCCTTTGATCAAGGGTGTTGGTGGGTCTCCCGTTCGAGTGCTTGGCAATATTGACCTTTCCCTCAAAGTGTCAGGGTTACATGTGTCACAACCTTTTATTGCCCTTAGCTGATGGCCAACACACCTACTGTATGTTACCTGTGTTTTGTGTAGGGGTTTCCTGCCCTTAGCTGATGGCCAACACACCTACTGTATGTTATCTGTGTTTGGTGTAGGGTTACCTGCCCTTAGCTGATGGCCAACAGGGTCTTAGGAGACCCTTATCCCCCTGATAGCTTCATCACAAGACATCATCATCATCATATCATCATCATCATCGTCATCGTCATCATCATCATCATCATCACTTGTCTTACAATACAATACAAACTAGACACCATGTGCTACAAAAGCCTCAATAACGCAGCCCCGATTACCTGTCAATCCTACTTGAGATCTATGTTCCCTCACGTACCCTCCGCTCTGCATCCGATCCTCTGACTTTTCGCTTTCCACGCACTAAGCTCAATACCTATGGTCCACGAGCCTTCTCTGTTTCTGGTCCACTCTCCTGGAACAAACTTCCTCTCTCAGTCCGTCAGCAACCTACTTTGTCTCCTTCAAGTCCGCTCTCAAAACCTACCTTTTCTCCTCTGCATAAAATCCTAACCTCACTCAACCCCCCTCCCCCTCTGCAGCCCGTCTCCGCTCGGAGGGAATCACATGGTTATAATATATAATTGTATATGCTATGCTCTCTATAATTTTCCATTGCTTTTATTCTTGCTTTTATTGCTTTTATTGCTTTTATTCTTTCTCCCATTTATAGCCATGCGTTGTGTGTGTGTGTGTGTGTGTTGCGTGTGTGTGCGTGCGTGCGTGCGTGCGTGCGTGTGTGTCTGCTTCAGCGCTTAGATTTGATTTTATCAAGATTTTGCGCTATATAAATATTGTAATTATTATTATTATTATTATTGTGATTGAACAGCTTACCTGTCCCCTGATTTTGGGCGTAGATTTCCTGACTTCCCATCAGGCTTCGTTGAACTTTGCCACACTTCAGCTTAATGACGACAAAACAGAAGCTATCCTCATTGGCACCCGTCAGAAACTTTCTCAGCTGCCTCCTCTTTCTCTCCCATTATGTAACACATCAGTCCAATTTCTGATTCAGCTAAAAACCTTGGTGTCTGCATTGACTCTACCCTCTCCATGAACAACTTTGTTTCTCAAACTGCCAGATCTGCTACTATCATCTCCATCGTATAAAGCTGATCAGGAAGTATCTCTCTGTCGAAACAACTGCAAAACTCGTTCTCTCCTTCATAATGTCTCGCATTGACTATTGCAATTCACTCCTGTCTGGTCTTCCTGCCTCCACATTCACATCCTACAGCGCATTCAAAACAATGCTGCACGCCTTGTACTCAAAAAGAAAAAAGCTGACCACATATCTCCTCTCCTGGCACAACTTCACTGGCTCCCTGTATCAAAGCGCATACAGTACAAACTAGACACCATGTGCTACAAAAGCCTCAATAACGCAGCCCCCGATTACCTGTCAAGCCTACTTGAGATCTATGTTCCCTCACGTACCCTCCGCTCTGCCTCTGATCCTCTGACTCTTCGCTTTCCACGCACTAAGCTCAATACCTATGGTCCACGAGCCTTCTCTGTTTCTGGTCCACTCTCCTGGAACAAACTTCCTCTCTCAGTCCGTCAGCAACCTACTTTTGTCTCCTTCAAGTCCGCTCTCAAAACTCACCTTTTCTCTCCTGCATAAAATCCTAACCTCACTCAACCCTCCCCTCTGCAGCCTGTCTCCGCTCGGAGGGAATCACATGGTTATAATATATAATTGTATGCTATGCTCTCTATAATTTTCCATTGCTTTTATTCTTGCTTTTATTGCTTTTATTCTTTCTCCCCATTTATAGCCATGCGTGTGTGTGGGTGTGTGTGTGTGTGTGTGTGTGTGTGTGTGTGTGTGTGTGTGTGTGTGTGTCTGTATGTGTGCGTGCGTGTGTGTGCGAGCGTGCGTGCCTGCGTGTGTGTCTGCTTCAGCGCTTAGATTTGATTTTATCAAGATTTTGCACTATATAGATATTGTAATTATAAAATATTGTAATTACACGTACTGTTCATTTGTACAATGGGCTCACGTCCATTCCATTGTTGAACGAAAAACCAGAAAGCTTGCCAGTACATGTGCTGGAAACAAAGTTATCGCTCCGCACTCTGAGGTTGTGTTACCTGTCAGAGTTTCTTCTCAAAACGCCCACTCCACTGGTGTCATTGAGCCATTACAGGCGTTACTGACAAACAAGAAAGTCAGCACTGCTAGGACATTAGTTACGCTACAGAATAATCAGACCATGTGTGTAGTACGCAACGTTTTTTCTTTCTCGGTCACACTTAGACGTAAGGATTTCTAGACCATTTTGAAGAAATTTCAAAAGACCTCGGTGAACTATCGGATCATTCTGCTAATGTTATGTCCGCAACTGCCACCTCAAATTCCCATCAGCTCTCCCAGGCACAGGCCATGCTTCAGGACTTAGGGGTTAATTTCGAAGATGCTGATCTTACTGCTGAGCAAAAGGAAAACTTGACCCTTTTTCTGGCACAAAACAGAGATGTATTCGCTGCGGACATGTCAGAATTGGGGGGAACACATCTCATGTCCCATACCATCGATACAGGGGATGCTGCGCCCATCAAACAAAGACCATACCGTACAGCCCCCGCCCTCAATGCTGAGATAGAGAGACAAGTGAATGAAATGCTTCACCATGGTGTGTTATCAGGCCATCCACTTCACCATGGTCCTCCCCAGTTGTATTGGTGAAAAAGAAAGACGGTACATACCGCTTTGCTGTGGATTACCGTAAACTGAACAAAGTAACAAAGCCAATACATTTTCCACTGCCCAGACTGGAGGATGCTCTTGACATCATGGGTCAGTCACAATATTTTCCACTCTAGACTTGTTCTCTGGATTCTGGCAAATTCCCCTTGACGCTCAGTCACAAGAAAACTCGACCTTTACCACTCATTTTGGGTCGTTTGCTTGGAACAGAATGGCCTTTGGATTACAAGGTGCTCCAGGATCTTTTCAGTCATTAATGAACACAGTCCTTGCAGGACTGACTTTCAACATCTGTCTGGTATTCATTGACGACATCCTTTGTTTGTCAACGAACTTTGAGGAACACCTGTCTCATCTATCATGTACCTTTGATAGGATCAGGTAAGCAGGTCTCAAACTGAAGCCTAGCAAATGTCATTACGCAGCTGCTAATTTGTCAAAAATTTCCCCACTCCCCAGTCGCAGCATGATGTGCGTTCATTTTTGGTCTAGCAAATTACTACAGGCGCTTTGTCAAGAACTTCTCAGCAATAGCTGCCCCACTCAATGCTCTTTTGAAAAATTATTCAAAATTTGAATGGAACGACAAAGCAGAACAAGCTTTTCAGACATTGAAAACTGCCCTCACCTCTTCTCCAATTCTGGCCTACCCGGATTTCTCTCGTCAGTTCATTCTGTACACTGACGCAAGCAAACAAGCCATTGGCTATGTGCTTGGCCAGAGAGATGAACATGGCAGAGAACGTGTCATTGCCTATGGCGGGCGCGCTTTACGAGGCGTGGAACTCCGTTACGGAATTACGAAAAAAGAGACTCTGGCTCTCGTAGATGGTATTCGTCACTTCAAGGTGTATGTCTGCCATGCCAAATGTCTTGTGTACACTGACCATTCCATCACAAAATTCTTGCAGAATGTTAAAGATCCCACGGGTCGTTTGGGACGTTGGGCTCTTTTTCTACAGGGTTATGTCTATGACATTGTTCACAAACCAGGCAGGGTGCACAATAACGCTGATGCACTCAGTCGTATGCCTCACGCTGTCAGTGACAAACCACCGCCTGACTACGACCCAACCGCACCGACCTTGAAGGGTAGGTCAGCGACACAGGTGACTACACCGGCGGGTCAGTCTCTCCCGACCACCCCACACCTGGCCAGGGAACCATCGTAAGCACACTGACTCATTCACCTACCATCGTTGACCCCACATACACCTCTCCCCGCCACCACGCCCACCAGCACATCGCCTGGATGGCGTAATATGAGTGAGAAAGAGATGGTTGTCTGTCAGGTAGACAAGGTCGATGATACAGACTTATGACAAATGCAGCTGGCTGACCCCAGTGTCGTCCCTTTATTGACTACTTGGAAAACGGTCAGCTTTCCCAGGATGATAAGATTGCTCGTCGTCTCATCCTGGAGAGTCAAGACTATCTGATGTCTAACGGCATTGTGTACTATCTGTACTATCCTCGTGGTCATGGTCATAGAACTGAACGCATGCTCAGACAGTTAGTGGTTCCTTTTGAACTGAGAAACGATGTCCTGCTGTCGTTTCATGATTCTCTGTTGGGCGGTCACTTTGCGACTGAACGTGCCTACCAGTCAGTCAGGCTGAGATATTTTTGGATCGGTATGTACTCCGACATCTTGGAGTATGTCAAGTCGTGTTGAGGCCTGTCAAAATGCAAAACGGGTTGTCCATCCTCAAAACCCGGAACTACGACCCTTGCCTGTAGCCCCAAACAAGCTGTTTTCTAGGTGGCATTGTGACATCTTGGGTCCACTTTCACCAAGCACAGAAGGCTACAAGTACATTCTGTTGTTTGTTTGCTCGTTCAGTAAGTGGGTGGAACTGATTCCATTGAAGGATGCAACAGTCTCTACCATTGCCTGGCATTTATACGAGACCATCATCTGTCGTTATGGTGCTCCTGACCACTTACTGTCAGACAGGGGACAAAATGTTTTGTCCAAATTGGTCACTGAAGTGTGCAAAATCTTTCAGATCATTCGTTTGCACACCAGTAGCTACCATCCCCAAACAAATGCCACATGTGAGCGAACAAACTCCACTATCGCTCAGTCTATCAGGGCACATTGTGCTAACAACCCACACAACTGACCTTCTCGGCTGCCTGGTATTGCTGCCGCACTTCGTACAGTGCCTTCTACGGAGTCTACACTATTTTCGCCTTTCTTTGTTCTGTTCAAACAAGAGTGTAGACTTCCCATTGACACAGCTTTACATTCTGATGATCTTCCAGCCTCTGCGCAGCCATGTATGGAAGATATCATCCAGAATGCAGAGCTTACTAAAACACTGGTCAGTGAAAACATTCAGAGAGCCCAGCAGCATTATGAAACCCAGTATGATGGGAAAGCCGTCCCCTCAGTATAAAGAAGGTCAACGTGTTCTGGTGCAGTGCTCACACAGGATTCCAGGGATCTCTGAAAAACTGCAGCAAAAATATGACGGACCATATTACATTACCAAAATCCTGCCTAACAATGTGTTTATGCTCCGTCATTGCCAGAACAACAAGCTGCTCAAATCGCCAATCAATGCAATGCGCTTGCGCCCCTATCATTCCCCTGAAGACAGACCCACTAACCCACTGCATGAGCCAGTGCAGACAGGGGACATGGACAACACTGGGTCCACTCAGCCAGGACAGACTGCTGGTACAGAGCCTACCACTGTTTCACAGCCTGGGCCAGACCATCTCAGTCACACAGAACCTGCTGCTGCTAGCCCTTCCACTTCTGTGGAAAAACGTGAGAATCAGTCAGATAAGGATATGTACTTTGTAGAAAGGATCCGTGCTAGTAAGGTCATTAACAAAGTCCGCCACTACAGAATCAAGTGGCACGGTTACAAAGCCACAATGTGGGAGCCAGAGTCACATATACCGGCGGAACTCGTTCGCGACTTCCACGTCAATAATACTATCAAAGGCCGAAGACGCCTACGATAGTCTACCTGGTTAATGACGCCACACTATTTTTTAGGTGTACTATTTGTTGTGTCTTCACACGTATTTCTCTTTAGATTCTACTGCTACTCATCACATATCATGTAAAGCAATTACAAAAAGTTTCGGTCTGCTTGGTATGGCCCCTGGACTGTTTATTACAAATACCATGTTCGCTTTGTACATACTGATTCCATTTTGGGGGACTTCCGATCGACCCGTGTACCTTATCGCTGCTGAGTGACGGTTTTTTTGGATTATTTTCACGTCTCACTGAGCTACACTGATGGTCAGTCATAGCACTCCTACTCCTTGGTTGGAATGGTGGACAGCTGTATTGGGCATGGTAGACAGAAAATATCTCCATGTAGTCTGTGTAGTTTACATTGGAATCCACTTCTGTGGACGATACACTTGGACTATTAGTAACAGGTGCACATGTTGCCAGGTGAATCATTTTTCCTCTCATCTCCTACGGCATGGGTATATTAATCAGAAATCCACGAGGTCAGCACAGAGGCTTAACGCTGGTAGTCCCCCTATCCATTTGCAGCTCAATTATCACGTCATAGTTCTCTCTGTTGATCGTGTTGTCCACTTACGTTCGTAACTGATATGTGTTACAATGGCTATGTTGTTTTCTTGTCTCAGTAGTTATTCATTGATAATTAATTGCACATACTTCATATTTTCTATGGTTTGTATGCAATAATATTATGTCTCAGTGCCACATACTGCGTACTCTTCATACTACTTTTTGCTTCATGTTATTTTGCATACGTCTTGGGGTCACGCGTTGTCGGCTTCAGATTACCTCTTATACCACAGAATGTGTGTTGCGTGTCGCACACGACAGGGTGAGGTGATGGTTACCTCAGTATTGTCTCTTAAAACTGTTTTCTTGGTATACTACTCCTCACATTGTACACGCTGGAGGACCTAACAGTGTACGTACCTGTATGTGTTCGTCCTTCCGGACTTATCAATTCACGTTGTGTGACACACAACGTCAGAGACTTGTAAATGTGTTATGTTTATTGGATGTAATAAGGCTTATTCAATACATAGACAATGCATTTTATGTCGGCAGACATTTCCTTCTCTTGAAACTAATATTATTGAAGATACTCGATGATGTTTGTTATACTTTTGCTTCTATCGTCTGTGGCCAACAGTCTTTTCACAGCTATCAAGATAGCTCTAAATGTTTGGATTGTTAACGAGCATTGCATTTTCAAGATGACTCAATGTTTTTTTTTATATTGCGTATATTTTTGGTACTAACGTGTTTGTTGCAGGCAAATATTCTTCACAATACAGGAACCATCAAGGTGCGACGTTACTTTCGATTGTATGACGGCTATCGAGCCTGTCGTTCTTGCCGCCTTCAACTCCGGACCGACAGTCATTCGTGATTGAATATTCCGACATATTTAATCAACCGCTACATAGCCTGTTCAAAGTTTCCACACTCTTCTGAACATTATCGCAATGGAAATCCGTTGCAAGGGTCAGTATCGTGCGACCCCCATCTTCTCCTCTTGTGTTCGTCTTCAGTCATCGCGGTATACAGTCGGTACTACAGCCACACGTTGTATACAGTCGGTACTACAGCCACACGTTGTATACAGTCGGTACTATAACCACACGTTGTGTACAGTCGGTACTATAGCCACACGTTGTGTACAGTCGGTACTAAAACCACACGTTGTATACAGTCGGTACTATAACCACACGTTGTATACAGTCGGTACTATAACCACACGTTGTGTACAGTCGGTACTATAACCACACGTTGTGTACAGTCGGTACTATAACCACACGTTGTATACAGTCGGTACTATAACCACACATTGTATACAGTCGGTACTACAGCCACACGTTGTGTACAGTCGGTACTATAGCCACACGTTGTATACAGTCGGTACTATAACCACACGTTGTGTACAGTCGGTACTATAACCACACGTTGTGTACAGTCGGTACTATAACCACACATTGTGTACAGTCGGTACTACAGCCACACGTTGTATACAGTCGGTACTATAACCACACGTTGTGTACAGTCGGTACTATAACCACACGTTGTGTACAGTCGGTACTATAACCACACATTGTATACAGTCGGTACTATAACCACACGTTGTATACAGTCGGTACTATAACCACACGTTGTATACAGTCGGTACTATAACCACACGTTGTATACAGTCGGTACTATAACCACACGTTGTATACAGTCGGTACTATAACCACACGTTGTATACAGTCGGTACTATAACCACACATTGTATACAGTCGGTACTATAACCACACGTTGTGTACAGTCGGTACTATAGCCACACGTTGTATACAGTCGGTACTATAACCACACGTTGTATACAGTCGGTACTACAGCCACACGTTGTGTACAGTCGGTACTATAACCACACGTTGTGTACAGTCGGTACTACAGCCACACGTTGTATACAGTCGGTACTATAGCCACACGTTGTGTACAGTCGGTACTACAGCCACACGTTGTATACAGTCGGTACTATAACCACACGTTGTGTACAGTCGGTACTACAGCCACACGTTGTGTACAGTCGGTACTATAACCACACATTGTATACAGTCGGTACTATAACCACACGTTGTATACAGTCGGTACTACAGCCACACGTTGTATACAGTCGGTACTATAACCACACGTTGTATACAGTCGGTACTATAACCACACGTTGTGTACAGTCGGTACTATAACCACACGTTGTGTACAGTCGGTACTATAACCACACGTTGTATACAGTCGGTACTATAACCACACGTTGTGTACAGTCGGTACTACAGCCACACGTTGTGTACAGTCGGTACTATAACCACACGTTGTGTACAGTCGGTACTACAGCCACACGTTGTGTACAGTCGGTACTATAACCACACACTGTATACAGTCGGTACTATAACCACACGTTGTATACAGTCGGTACTATAACCACACGTTGTGTACAGTCGGTACTATAACCACACGTTGTATACAGTCGGTACTATAACCACACGTTGTGTACAGTCGGTACTATAACCACACGTTGTATACAGTCGGTACTATAACCACACGTTGTGTACAGTCGGTATTATAGCCACACGTTGTGTACAGTCGGTACTATAACCACACGTTGTGTACAGTCGGTACTACAGCCACACGTTGTATACAGTCGGTAATATAACCACACGTTGTGTACAGTCGGTACTATAACCACACGTTGTGTACAGTCGGTACTACAGCCACACGTTGTGTACAGTCGGTACTACAGCCACACGTTGTGTACAGTCGGTACTACAGCCACACGTTGTATACAGTCGGTACTACAGCCACACGTTGTGTACAGTCGGTACTATAACCACACGTTGTATACAGTCGGTACTATAACCACACGTTGTGTACAGTCGGTACTATAACCACACGTTGTATACAGTCGGTACTATAACCACACGTTGTATACAGTCGGTACTATAACCACACGTTGTGTACAGTCGGTACTATAACCACACGTTGTGTACAGTCGGTACTATAACCACACTTGTGTACAGTCGGTACTATAACCACACGTTGTTACAGTCGGTACTATAACCACACGTTGTGTATCAGTCGGTACTACAGCCACACGTTGTATACAGTCGGTACTATAACCACACGTTGTTACAGTCGGTACTATAACCACACGTTGTATACAGTCGGTACTATAACCACACGTTGTTACAGTCGGTACTCAACCACACGTTGTATACAGTCGGTACTACAGCCACACGTTGTATCAGTCGGTACTATACCACACGTTGTGTACAGTCGGTACTATAACCACACGTTGTTACAGTCGGTACTATAACCACACATTGTATACAGTCGGTACTATAACCACACGTTGTTACAGTCGGTACTATAACCACACGTTGTTACAGTCGGTACTACAGCCACACGTTGTATACAGTCGGTACTATAACCACACGTTGTGTACAGTCGGTACTAACCACACGTTGTGTACAGTCGGTACTATACACCACACGTTGTGTACAGTCGG
This sequence comes from Monoplex corrugatus, assembly GCA_030674185.1. Taxonomy (NCBI): domain Eukaryota; kingdom Metazoa; phylum Mollusca; class Gastropoda; order Littorinimorpha; family Ranellidae; genus Monoplex; species Monoplex corrugatus. Next base: position 31,752 of record JAPXFY010000390.1, on the reverse strand, counting down.
TACTACAGCCACACGTTGTATACAGTCGGTACTATAACCACACGTTGTGTACAGTCGGTACTATAACCACACGTTGTGTACAGTCGGTACTATAACCACACGTTGTATACAGTCGGTACTATAACCACACGTTGTATACAGTCGGTACTATAACCACACGTTGTGTACAGTCGGTACTATAACCACACGTTGTATACAGTCGGTACTATAACCACACGTTGTGTACAGTCGGTACTAAACCACACGTTGTGTACAGTCGGTACTATAACCACACGTTGTTACAGTCGGTACTAAAACCACACGTTGTGTACAGTCGGTACTATAACCACACGTTGTATACAGTCGGTACTAAACCACACGTTGTATACAGTCGGTACTATAACCACACGTTGTGTACAGTCGGTACTATAACCACACGTTGTTACAGTCGGTACTATAACCACACGTTGTGTACAGTCGGTACTATACCACACGTTGTGTACAGTCGGTACTATAACCACACGTTGTGTACAGTCGGTACTACAGCCACACGTTGTATACAGTCGGTACTATAACCACACGTTGTGTACAGTCGGTACTATAACCACACGTTGTTACAGTCGGTACTACAGCCACACGTTGTGTACAGTCGGTACTACACCACACGTTGTGTACAGTCGGTACTACAGCCACACGTTGTATACAGTCGGTACTACAGCCACACGTTGTGTACAGTCGGTACTATAACCACACGTTGTATACAGTCGGTACTATAACCACACATTGTATACAGTCGGTACTATAACCACACGTTGTATACAGTCGGTACTATAACCACACGTTGTATACAGTCGGTACTACAGCCACACGTTGTATACAGTCGGTACTATAACCACACGTTGTGTACAGTCGGTACTACAGCCACACGTTGTGTACAGTCGGTACTAACACCACACGTTGTGTACAGTCGGTACTACAGCCACACGTTGTATACAGTCGGTACTACAGCCACACGTTGTGTACAGTCGGTACTATAACCACACGTTGTATACAGTCGGTACTATAACCACACATTGTATACAGTCGGTACTATAACCACACGTTGTTACAGTCGGTACTATAACCACACGTTGTATACAGTCGGTACTACAGCACACGTTGTATACAGTCGGTACTATAACCACACGTTGTATACAGTCGGTACTAAACCACACGTTGTTACAGTCGGTACTATAACCACACGTTGATACAGTCGGTACTACAACCACACGTTGTATACAGTCGGTACTATAACCACACGTTGTATACAGTCGGTACTATAGCCACACGTTGTATACAGTCGGTACTATAACCACACGTTGTGTACAGTCGGTACTATAACCACACGTTGTGTACAGTCGGTACTATAACCACACATTGTGTACAGTCGGTACTATAACCACACGTTGTGTACAGTCGGTACTATAACCACACGTTGTGTACAGTCGGTACTACAGCCACACGTTGTATACAGTCGGTACTATAACCACACGTTGTGTACAGTCGGTACTATAACCACACGTTGTGTACAGTCGGTACTACAGCCACACGTTTGTTACAGTTGGTACTACAGCCACACGTTGTGTACAGTCGGTACTACAGCCACACGTTGTATACAGTCGGTACTACAGCCACACGTTGTGTACAGTCGGTACTATAACCACACGTTGTATACAGTCGGTACTATAACCACACATTGTATACAGTCGGTACTATAACCACACGTTGTTACAGTCGGTACTATAACCACACGTTGTGTACAGTCGGTACTATAACCACACGTTGTGTACAGTCGGTACTATAACCACACATTGTGTACAGTCGGTACTATAACCACACGTTGTGTACAGTCGGTACTATAACCACACGTTGTGTACAGTCGGTACTACAGCCACACGTTGTATACAGTCGGTACTATAACCACACGTTGTGTACAGTCGGTACTATAACCACACGTTGTGTACAGTCGGTACTATAACCACACGTTGTGTACAGTCGGTACTACAGCCACACGTTGTATACAGTCGGTACTATAACCACACGTTGTGTACAGTCGGTACTATAACCACACGTTGTGTACAGTCGGTACTATAACCACACGTTGTATACAGTCGGTACTATAACCACACGTTGTGTACAGTCGGTACTACAGCCACACGTTGTGTACAGTCGGTACTACAGCCACACGTTGTATACAGTCGGTACTATAACCACACGTTGTGTACAGTCGGTACTACAGCCACACGTTGTATACAGTCGGTACTATAGCCACACGTTGTGTACAGTCGGTACTATAGCCACACGTTGTGTACAGTCGGTACTATAGCCACACTTTGTATACAGTCGGTACTATAACCACAGGTTGTATACAGTCGGTACTATAGCCACACGTTGTATACAGTCGGTACTATAGCCACACGTTGTATACAGTCGGTACTCCTTACGCGTTCATCTGCTCACGTGCATACTCTGCATTCATTTTTTTTCAAACTGCCTTCATAAAACATTAATCTGTTTATTTTACATCTGCGTTCATTACTTGTTCACCACATTATTCTTCTCCTCATTTATGTGCATGCAACCCCGGGGTATCATTGTATATCATCGTGTATCATTCCGTATCATTGCATATCATTGCGTGTCGTATGTTGTCCTTTCATCCTATGGTATCATTTCACAGCATACGTTATTATCTTGTGTCATTTTATATCATTTCCTATCATCTGGTATCATTTGGTATCATCTTGTATCATGTTGTATCATTTGATAATATCTCATATGTGGCATCATACCATACCATTTACCTCATCGAGTTCATACGTGTCTGGTGTCACATCACATCATGCAGTCCCTGTTTTCTGCTGTTTTCTTGTTTCCTTGATTTCATGACTGTTGTTATCGTCCTCTACCTGTTTTTGTTTAATGTTTTTATCACTACATTGACATCTTGGAAGTTAACATACGCACTTCCTAGTTAATACATGTCTTGTGTCATTCTTTGAATAAAATCTTCGTATCTATTATATACTGGTCAAATGTTTCATGTAATCATACTAACCATACTAACAACACTATTGTAAGCCACTTGGTCATGAGACAGATATGTTTCTTTTTGTTCTCACCTATCAGCTGATGAAATGATTGTCATATGTGTGAAACAAGAAACGTTCGTCTTGGTATGATGAAATCTTACTTGAGCTCTGTTACAAGTTTGCAAGACTTCTTCTAAGATCCCTCTCCGGTACCAAGGAGTTATGCCACTTTGTGTTATTTCGTTTATTTTTCAGCTTGCTTCGAACTTGGGTATTCAAGTGATATTGGTTAATTACTGCATGTACATTGTATGAGACGAATTGGATGATACACCAACAAACTTTTGTAACGATCATAATCTAAGCATTGGACTCAATGTGCTGCAAATATAGTGTCGTTTTCAATGTTGCTTACTCCTGGGACTAGGATAATGTGTATCAGTGCTTTTTGATGATATTTCAAGTGGCGTTCCTCTTTGATGAATCTATTTCACTTCCTGACAGTGATGTTAAACTGTCCTTATGGCTTCCGTATACAGTGCAGCTTTACACTGCATGTCTTGCAATTTTGTGAGGATATCAAGTATCGTTCTGTCAATGATGTGTTATTGCATATGGTTGTCTTCTGTATAATTATTATGCTTGTTTATATCTTTGACGAAAGTGTTTTCAGCCATTAGTTGTTTGTTTACATGTATAAAATGTGTTTTTCAGCAGACTTTTCCTTATACCCATTATGTTTGTTTATTGATTGTGTATTATTCACATGCTTATGCCCTTGCCTTTTTATGTCTTACATGTCTTTATTCCATGATGCCGAGTGACCTTGTATGGTATTACAGACACCTTCATTCATATTCCAATTATGTTTCTATTTGGCCTACGTTGCATAGCCTGATTAAGCTTGACATGGATGACATTTGACTTATATGCAGTGTTTACCGTGCTTATTCTTGACATGGATGACAAGCGATTGTTCTATTTGAATGCAATATTTTCCAAACCCATTCCCTCAAAGTCCCATGAATCCGAACACGTTTTGCAAGAAGTTATTGTTCTTCATCATCTGGACGATTCTACGCTACTAACTGTTCTTCATCCCAGTGCCTGCAGATCGTCTCAGCTCCAGTCATCTCAGCTCAGCTTCGCTCCTGAGTCATCCTCTACCCTGGCTTAGATGTTTTATGGACTCCTTTCACACATCATCATATCTACCGCGGTATTCGTCTATTTAGCCACAGTTTGCATACGAGACATCATGAACACACATGCTCATTAACATTACTGTTCCAAAGGGTGAAACAGACAACACATGTTGACATAAATTCTGCAATGAACTGTGCCACATACAACACCACCCTTATATCCATGGTCATCATGTAGTGTGCAGTTATTCCTTGACTTCAGTCTTCCTACTTGGTGACACGCCACATTATCTCCATCTTCAGTGCTTTCTTTGACGTTCTCCTGCATACGTCACATGGACATGAACTCAGCCTGAATGGTGTTCTCGTAGTGCAAACACAACATACCTGCATGTGTGGAAGTCTGACAGTTTTCATGAGTGTGCTGACAGAACTCTGCCTACCACAGGTGACGCATGACATCTTCTTGGAACTGGCCTGTTCATCCCAACCGCTACGGTATCTTCTTCAGCATGCACACAAGTGTTCAGATTCATTCCATTTCATATAAGTGACTCTGATAAAATTCCCTATCCCCAAGCCTTCCTATCGCCTGTAGTCATGTACGAGAGTCTTGTCTACTGAATCATATGTTCTTTTCTTTATATTCGCTATCCCCCCTATTCTCTTAAAAAAAATGAGGACATTTTTTATGGGGGAGGGGACATATTATCACAGGAATTCCTTAGGGCGATAGATGCATTGAGACAGAATTGATGGATCAGTACCATAGACCTGTGAAGTGACCACACCACTGACCAGAAGCCAGTAGCAAAGGAAATAACGCCAACTGCCAGTTGTCCATTATCCTCCACTTTGAGGAAGTTGGACAGTTTCTAAGGGGTGACGCGTGGCAGTAAAAGCCACGGTCCAAATTTGACTTCTGATAACGGCGTATTAAATGACCGAGGGTAACATTAGCTATAGCCACCATGCCACGATTACAAGTCCAGTCACTCCATTGTTCAAGTCAGACTTTATGGATGTGGACAGCTAATGACAGCTGACACACTGATGGTCAGGAAGGGAAAGCGTCCTTACCTGATTCCCCCTTCTAAAAACAAAGAGTCGAGTCACTCTATTTTTCAAGTCAGGCTTTAGGGACGCGGACAGCTATGACAACTGTCACATTGATGGTCAGGGAAAGAAAGCGTCCTCACCTGATTCCCCCTTCTATAAAAGGAATAGTTAGTCAGCCCCTCGTACTCTTGGGGAGGGGGGGGGAACCAGCTTCCAAGGTACGTCACAGGTAGGTGACCCACGTTTCATTTCGTACTCTTGTTAGGTGTTAAGGTTAGGGTTAAAAGTTAGAAGAATGTTTTACTTTTCAGGAAACAGGAAGAATAGAGTTGGACAGATGGAAATGTTCAGTATTTTAGTAACCTGTAAGATAGTGAAGATTCGTTGTGCATTTTAGGATTTAGGGCCATTGGGACTTAGGCCAGTAAGAACGGTGAATTATGTCTTACGTTGAAGTTGATCAATTAAATAAATGTGCTGTATTTATCATTCCATATGTGGACTACCTTTGAGAATCCTTGTCTAGTGTGGTTAGTGCATTTTTCCTGCTCGTCTCTCTCCCATTCTTTGTTGTGTGCGTGATTTCCAAGCAGAGAAACAATCCTTCGTAAACATCCTCAATTTTTTATACACATCACAAATCCTTTCTGCGATACCAGCATCAGCATACACATGCGACCGCTGCGACAGAGATTGCCTCTCTCGCATTGGTCTCTACAGCCACAGTCGACGCTGCTTGGACCAATCAGACAGCACATCTAGACATTAGAACGGATGTACTTTGTGGAACTCCTCATTGTACATCAACTTTGTAGACTTCCTCAAGGCTTTTGACAGTCTGCACCGTGACACCCTGTGGCAACTCCTCCGACACTATGGAATCCCAGCCAAACTGACACAAATCATCAAAGAGTCATATGAAGGGATGGCATGTCGGGTCGTTCACGGAGGCCAGCTGACGCGTCGCTTTGATGTAAAGACCGGCGTACGTCAAGGATGCCTGCTGTCACCATTCCTGTTCCTCCTCGCCATCGATTGGGTGATGAGACGGACAACAGATGGACAGAGGAATGGCATCCAGTGGACCCTATGGACTCAGTTGGACGATTTGGACTTTGCCGATGACCTCGCTCTGCTCTCCCACAAACAGCAACAGATGCAGAACAAGACTTCAAGCCTGGCCTCCCATGCGTCCCAAGTCGGCCTTCACATCCACCCCAACAAGACCAAAATTCTGAAAATCAATGCTTCCAGTACAGAGGCAGTGAAGTTGGGAGATAACAACCTGGAGGAGGTCGAGACCTTCACTTACCTTGGGAGTGTAGTCAATCAGCAGGGAGGAACAGATGCAGACGTGAAGACCCGCATCGGAAAGGCAAGAGCATCCTTCTTGGCCCTCAAGAACATCTGGCGATCCCACATGATCACACCCCGCACTAAAATCCGCCTGTTCAACTCAAACATCAAATCAGTTCTTTTGTATGGAGCAGAAACGTGGAGAACAACTAAGACCACTACTAGAAGAGTCCAGACATTCATAAACTCGTGCCTACGCAAGATACTGAAGATCCACTGGCCAGTTACCATTAGTAACACAGACCTCTGGCAGAGAACTAACCAAGTGCCAGTAGAAGAAGAAATCAGAAGAAGGAGATGGCGATGGATAGGGCACACCCTGAGGAAACCATCAACCAACATCACCCGCCAGGCCCTGACCTGGAACCCTCAAGGGAAGAGAAAGAGAGGCCGACCAAAAAACACCTGGAGAAGAGAACTGAAGGCGGACGCCAAGCAGACCGGCTACTCCTGGCGAGAACTTGAGCAAATAGCCCAGGATCGTGGACGATGGCGGGCGGTTGTGGATGGCCTATGCCCCTCCTGGGGCTCAAGGCCTAAGTAAGTAAGTAACTTTGTCCATGGTCAGCCATGACCGAGGGACACCTACTACTATGTTTTATGTGCTTGTGTGCATGCAGGAATGTGTGTGTGAGAGAAAGAGAGAGAGAGATAGATAGAGAGAGAGAGAGAGTGTGTGTGTGTGTGTGTGTGTGTGTGTGTGTGTGTGTGTGTGTGTGTGTGTTAGTGTGAATGTGTGTGTGTGCGTGCGTATGTATGTATGTGCAATGTCTCTTTTTTTTCGCGTTCGTGCGTGCGCGCGCGTGCGTGCGTGCGTGTGTGTGTGTGTGTGTGTGTGTGTGTGTGTGTGTGTGTGTGTGTGTGTATGAGTGCGTGCATGCACGTGCGCGTATCTGCAATTTCTTTTTTTTTCAAAATGGACAGTCTTCAGTATGGTATTGTATCAGTGTTGGTGACAAGCTGCTTAAGATATATACCAAGTCTAAACCGTGTCAAAACACATTTCAAGTGTCAGTCTAATCATCATCATCAAATGCCCTGCCGCATGACGTTGGCAATCATGGCGCTCCATATGTATCTATCCCTTGTTGCCGCAGGCACATCTTCCACCCTCTCCGTCCTCAGCCACCCTGCAAGTCTGTCCAATATTTTCTCCCTGACCTGGTGCTCTCTTTCCCTCCAGCTTGCCTGTGTCAGTCTAATGTCAACAGCAACTGTACATGTTTTTAACCTTGGGTATTGTACGTGTTCTATCTATATACACTGAATATGTCAATGTTTTTTCCCATGAAAATCCCATTCTTCTCAACAAATTGACGCTGAATCAGTTTGGTATACATCGCAGTGTATCAATACTTAAGTCCAATTTCTTTTACCACACACACCTAAATCATCTGCTCACGACAGTCAAAGTCATGCACATAGAAGGACCAGGTAAGCTAACCAGCCACAGCAGAGCATACGAATACATAAAACAGACGTGGAAAACATGGACAACTTCAAGTACTTGGACTCTGTCAAAACCAAACAGGATCTTGCAGCAAGGACATCAGATCAAGAATAGGCATGGCCAAGCAAAAAATGGTCCAGTTGAACAACATATGGATAGACAGAGAGGCACACCAACAAAACTGATTATAAGAATTTTACGATGCTTGATTTGGCCTGTTGTCATGTACGGATGTGAGGCCTGGACTTTGAAGAAAGATGATGAAAATAAAATAAACGCGGCAGAAATGTTGTTCTTCCTGCGTCTTGTCAGAGTGAAATGGACAGACAAACGAATCAATTAAAGTGTGCTAAAGGAATTAGCTGGCCAACGTAAAATGCTCCCAGAGATCAACAAAAGAAAAATGAAATATATCGGGCACATGAACAGAAACACAAGAACTGACTTGACGACATCAGTCGTGTCGGGAAGAGTGGAGGCAAAGAGAAAACAAGGAAGGCCAGCAAAATCCTTCATGGACAACATCGCTGACGCCTGCTAACTGGGGCTCCATGACATCATACACAGGAGCAGAGACCGTGTCGCCTGGCGATCCTTCGTGACAAAGTGTGGAGCTTCCACCGTCGTCCACGGCGATGGAGACGGATGATGATGATGATGATGATGATGATGATGATGATGATGATGACCTAAATCATATATGATTCCATTTTTTTCTGGGTGAACCGGACTCAACCATTTTTTTTTTAGTCTAAACCAAAGTCTAATGCACTCTATAGTTAATAATACTAATACTAATGATAATAATGATAATGATAAAAAAATAATAATAAAGATATTGATAATAATAACAAGAAGAATACAGGCCATTTTATGAGAAAGCTGGAGGGAAAGAGAACACCAAGTAGACGCAGGGAGAAAATATTGGACGGACTTTCAGAGTGGCTGAGGACAGAGAGGGTGGGAGATGTACTTGCAGCGAGGAGGGATAGATTCGTATGGAGGACAAATGATGGCCAACGCCATGCGGCAGGGCACATAAATAATAATAATGATAATAAGAAGAAGAAGAAGAAAAAAAGAAGAAGAAGAAGAAGAAAAAGAAGAAGAAAAAGAAGAAGAACTATAAGGCGCCAAATCTTTATTCAGAAACCAAACCAAGGAGCGCACTCTGATTATTCACCAAAGCAATCACCAACAACAGCCAAATCTCCAGGGCACAAAGTACATACAAACTGGAAGGGGGAAGACAGGAGGAGAGTACAGCGTGTGACCCCTGACCCAAACCGTCATTCTCCCTCTGTCTGTCTGTTTTTCAATCTCTCTCTTTCTCTCTCTCTCTCTCTCTCTCTCTCTCTCTCTCTCTCACACACACACACACACACACACACACACACACACACACACACACACACACACACACACACACACACACACACGCACACACACACACACTCAGAGTGCGGAGGTAGGGTATACTCAAGCCTGTTCAACGAATGACCCTTGACCCAACTTGTCATCTTCTCTATCACGCATACATATTTTCTCTTTTTATCTTCTAGTTCTTTTACCCAAGACTTCAGAAAGGCAGAAGGCTAATTGGGCTTCAAGGGGAGGGCCCTGGATAATGAACCTATCTCTTTCTGCCTTGCTCTTTACGATTTTCAACTGCCGTGGGATCTTTAGAGTTCCTATTTATATTTCTCCAAGCACAAAGCCATTTGGTGTTCGCCTTTCGATCCATAACTACATTTTCAGCTGAAATAAATAAATGTAGGCCTACTTTTTCACACTAGCGACTTGCATTATCAAACCCCCATCATTCTGCACCATACTGAACAATCCGTTGAATCCGTGCGTCAAACAATGTCAAATATACATCAAGACATAATCTAACTCATATGATTTTTGCTATATACATAATATAATAATAAAGCAAATTTTCAACTTATCATTATCATCATCATCATGTGCCCTGCCGCATGGCGTTGGAGATCAAGGCCCTCCATATGCATCTACCACATGTCGCTGCAAGTACATCTCCCACCCTCTCTGTCTTCAGCCACCCTGCAAGTCCGTCCAATATTTTCTGCCTGGGTCTACCTGGTGTTCTCTTTCCCTACAGCTTTCCTGTATAATAATAGTAACAACAACAACAACAATAATAACAACAACAATAATAATGATGATGATAATAGTAGTAATAATAATAATGATAATAATAATAATAATAATAATAATAATAATAATAATAATAATAATAATAATAAATAATAACAATAATAATAATAATAATAATAATAATAATAATAATAATAATAACAATAATAATAATAATAATAATAATAATAATAATAATAATAATAACAATAATTGTTGTTGTTCGTCCGTCGTGATCGACGATGACCAAGGATCATCACGTTTCATGTGTCCGGCTGTGACTGATGAGGCCGATTCGTGCGCGGAAGGCTCGGCCGCAGATGAGACACATGTGTTCTACTGGATTGTGGACTTGGGAGTTGGCTCGGGATTTACGCAGCTCTCGTTTCTTTTGTGCTCCACTGATCCTGCTTTGTTCGTAGGAGGCGGCACCTTCGCCAACGCAGCTTCTCCATGATGAGTGGTCTTTTCAGGTCGGTTTGCGCTTGGGTTATCCAAGAGCGTGCGCACATTCCATGTGCCGATAGTGAGCGGAGTCACCGAGAGTTTTTTTCTTTGTTTTTCTATCGCATGAGTGGGATCCCCCGCCTGCCGCGGTAAGCAAGCCAGGTTTTCCAGACCTGCCACTTCGCCACTCGCAAATCGCCTTTGGACTCCAGTTTTAGTGATGCCTTGACTTGCGCGTGAATTGGATTATAGTGAGGGAGAGTTGCGCAGATCGTCAATCTCACTCTCTCGTCCCGAACCATCGTGATCCAGTAGCAAGACATGATCAAGACGACTAGCGATGGGTAGGGATGCAGTGGATGGCCAGAGTGTCCTATTGTGCCTCACAATGCCCTGTTGACGCTCCACAGCGCCGTTGCTACAACTGCCTTTCTGCCCGTTGAACCACAGGAGTAGTTTCTTCCGCACAGTCCGCCAGATGTAGACTTTGAAGAGACTAGGTAGGCAAGCCCTAGCGAATGTTCCCGTACACTGGATTTGGATGCTGTTAGTCTGGGACTATTATATATACATATAATGTTTCTGATCACAACAGTTGTTAGTCGTTATATTATATTATATTATATTATATTACATCATATTATATTATATTATATTATATTATATTATATTATATTATATTATATTATATTATATTATATTATATTATATTATGTTATATTATATTATATTATATTATATTATATTATATTATATTATATTATATTATATTATATTATATTATATTATATAATAATAATAATAATAATAATAATTACAATATTTATATAGCGCAAAATCTTGATAAAATCAAATCTAAGCGCTGAAGCAGACACACACGCAGGCACGCACGCCCGCACACACACGCACGCACACACACAGACACACACACACACACACACACACACACACCACCCACACACACGCATGGCTATAAATGGGGAGAAAGAATAAAAGCAATAAAAGCAAGAATAAAAGCAATGGAAAATTATAGAGAGCATAGCATACAATTATATATTATAACCATGTGATTCCCTCCGAGCGGAGACAGGCTGCAGAGGGGAGGGTTGAGTGAGGTTAGGATTTTATGCAGGAGAGAAAAGGTGAGTTTTGAGAGCGGACTTGAAGGAGACAAAAGTAGGTTGCTGACGGACTGAGAGAGGAAGTTTGTTCCAGGAGAGTGGACCAGAAACAGAGAAGGCTCGTGGACCATAGGTATTGAGCTTAGTGCGTGGAAAGCGAAGAGTCAGAGGATCAGAGGCAGAGCGGAGGGTACGTGAGGGAACATAGATCTCAAGTAGGCTTGACAGGTAATCGGGGGCTGCGTTATTGAGGCTTTTGTAGCACATGGTGTCTAGTTTGTACTGTATGCGCTTTGATACAGGGAGCCAGTGAAGTTGTGCCAGGAGAGGAGATATGTGGTCAGCTTTTTTCTTTTTGAGTACAAGGCGTGCAGCATTGTTTTGAATGCGCTGTAGGATGTGAATGGTGGAGGCAGGAAGACCAGACAGGAGTGAATTGCAATAGTCAATGCGAGACATTATGAAGGAGAGAACGAGTTTTGCAGTTGTTTCGACAGAGAGATACTTCCTGATCAGCTTTATACGATGGAGATGATAGTAGCAGGATCTGGCAGTTTGAGAAACAAAGTTGTTCATGGAGAGGGTAGAGTCAATGCAGACACCAAGGTTTTTAGCTGAATCAGAAATTGGGACTGATGTGTCACATAATGGGAGAGAATTATATTATATTATATTATATTATATTATATTATATTATATTATATTTATTATATTATATTATATTATATTATATTATATTATATTATATTATATTATATTATATTATATTATATTATATTATATTATATTATATTATATTATATTATATTATATTATATTATATTATATTATATTATATTATATTATATTATATTATATTATATTATATTATATTATATTATATTATATTATATTATCTTGCATCGTATCGTATCGTATCGTATCGTATCACATCACATCACATCACATCATATCATATCATATCATATCATATCATATCATATCATATCATATCATATCATATATATTATATATATTATATTATATTATATTATATTATATTATATTATATTATATTATATTATATTATATTATATTAATTATGTTATATTATATTAATTATATTACATTATGTTATATTATGTTATATTATATTATATTATATTATATTATATTATATTATATTATATTATATTATATTATATTATATTATATTATATTATATTATATTATATTATATTATATTATATTATATTATATTATATTATATTATATTATATTATATTATATTATATTATATTATATTATATTATATTATATTATATTATATTATATTATATTATATTATATTATATTATATTATATTATATATTTTATATTGTATTGTATTGTATTGTATTGTATTGTATTGTATTGTATTGTATTGCATTGTATTGCATTGTATTGTATTGTATTGTGTTACGTTACGTTACGTTACGTTACGTTACGTTGTGTTATGTTATGTTATGTTATGTTATGTTATGTTATGTTATGTTATGTTATGTTATGTTATGTTATGTTATGTTATGTTATGTTATGTTATGTGTGAATCTGGGAGAATCAGATGGATACCAGATGCCTCCGCTGAAAGCTTTCATGGATGACACAACAGTCTTGTCCACGGATGAGGAAGAGACACACCAAATCTTAAAGCAGCTGGATGAGCTGGTGGCCTCTTCAAGAATGAGGTTCAAACCAAAGAAATCCCGAAGTCTCTCACTGCGAAAAGGAAAAGTGGCAGATTCAGTCAAATTCATGGTAGCCAACCAAGCCATCCCCATTGTCACAGAAGAGCCAGTAAAAAGTCTCGGAATATGGTATGATGACTCCCTGAAAGACACACAAAGGGGATGTGAAACCAAGCAAACAGCAGAAGAAGGCCTGAAGAAAATAGATAACTGCGGACTGCCAGGCAAATACAAAGTCTGGTGTCTACAGTTCATGCTGATACCAAAGCTGCTGTGGCCACTGCTAATCTATGACATTTGCACCAGTACAGTGGAAGCAATGGAAGCCAAAATCAACAAATACACAAGAAAATGGCTCGGTGTCCCACCTGGTCTCACTGATGTTGCATTCTACTGTCGTCAAGCAATGCTGAAGCTACCTCTCAAATCCATAGTGGAGGAATACAAAGTTGGAAAAGCAAGACTGTTGAGCATGCTGGAGGAATCGGAAGGCAATATCGTGAGATCAGTTCAGCCAAAGCTGAGAACTGGCAAAAAATGGAAAGTCCAAGAGGCTGTAAACAATGCCAAGAGAAACCTCAGCATCAAAGAAATAATTGGACACACGCAAACCAACAGACAGGGGCTGGGAGCAACAAAAATGCAGTGGTGGTCCAAAGCCAAAGGGAAGGAAAAAAGAGACATGATCATACAGGAGTTGACGAAAGAAGAAGATGTCAAAAGAGTGCAGAAAGCAGTCCAGCAAGGTCAACAGGGGCAATGGACAACATGGGACAGTGCACTCCAAAGAAGTTCAGCTGGAACGATATGTGGCACATGGCTCCTCTAAGGATAAGCTTCCTCCTCAGATCTGTATATGACCTGCTCCCCTCGAATGCAAACTTAGTGATATGGGGGAAATCAGATGACCCAGCATGTCCGCTCTGTCAGAAGAAACAAACAGTGGAACATGTCCTAAGCTCTTGCAAAGTAGCGCTAGCCCAAGGAAGGTATACATGGAGGCACAACTAAGTTCTGAAAGTGATCACAGACGTGGTTAGCGAAAAAACCATGACCCCAAACGCACCAATTGCTATGACAACGTTCTACAAAGCAGGAGGGAAACAGGTCTGGCCCGAAATTGCTATGACAACCAGCAGCACATTGCCAAAGGGTCTTCTGGATGGAGCAGTCGACTGGGAGTGTACAGCAGACCTCCCAGAGTGGAGAAATTACCCAGATGTCATCAGCAAGACAGGCATGAGACCAGACATCGCTCTCCATTCTGACTCCTCGAAACAAGTGATTCTGATAGAACTCACTGTGCCATACGAAAGCAGAATGGAAGAAGCACATATCTACAAGACCGAAAAATACGCCGGTCTTGCCAGCACCCTGAAGAAAGCAGGTCTGCGGGTCAAAATCTTCGCCATAGAGGTCGGGGCAAGAGGGTTTGTGGGCACCTCCGCTTATGATCTCATGAAACAACTCGCCATTTCTGGGAAGAAGAGGACTAGAGCCCTTAAAGCGATGGCAGAGGCAGCAGAAAGGAGCTCAAGCTGGATCTGGGCAAGGAGGAACCAAAAGTGAACTTCATAAGGATTAAACTCCCTACAGATGATGTGTGCCCCGTTAGCACATTGGTAAAACCGCGTACCGCAGTTCTGAAGCGCAGAATCGCCCAGGTTCGCTCCCCGGCGTGGGAAAAAAAAAAAAAAAAAGACAACAGCAGAAGGGCATCCAGGAGTCATGACCTGGATGTGGCCCGGCCCTCCGAGAGTGTAATGAGTTCAGGGCCGAAACACTTGTCTAAAGGGGGTTACTTCTCTGAAGACCTGTTGTCTAGCTCTCCCTAGAGTTTCTTTCTACCTATTATATTATATTATATTATATTATATTATATTATATTATATTATATTATATTATATTATATATTATATATATATATATTATATATATATTATATTATATAATATTATATATATATATATTATAATATATTATTATATATATTATATATTATATATATTATATTATATTATATTATATTATATTATATTATAATATAGTATTATATTAATAATAATAATAGATTATATTGTATTGCATTACTGTCACAAACAAGTTACAATTGTCATAAGGGATATCTGGAAATAATGAACAAAGTCGTATTTATTGTTGCCTGCTGACCAGCTTATAAGGGTTTCACATTGTCAACACTTGAGCCTAGTTTCAGACCCTTTTCTCAAATGTAAAACGAGATAATCAAACCATACAGAAAGTATCCCTTATATATAAAGGCAATGAAGTATCAACTGGATGATAATTTTATTGTTTCCTAAAATTTGCACCACTTTTAAATTGATCAATATATTTTACTGATTTAAAGAAAGAACATTTCTCATCTCTCTCCAGTACGACTTTATCAACTGACAACTTTTCCTAGATCATTGACAAACCAACTTTTATAATCCCACTAGCAAAACCCTTCTTGACTACATCTGTATCACAGAACAACAAAACGTTAGTAAAACAATATGTAGTTCTCAACAGTTACAGTGATCATTTTCCTGTTGGACTGTTCATCACCTTACAAGGGGTTTGGATTGTCAACGTTGGATCTAGCTGGAAACCACTCTCTCAAACTGAAAATGAGATAATTAAACCATATATAAACAAATATCCCCTACACATGAAGGCAAACAAAAATATCAGTTATTCAGATAATGAATTAGTTAAGATTGCACCACTTGCAACTGCTTCAACACATTCTCTTAATTGGCAGAGAAAGAACATTTCTTTCCCTGTTTTGATTATTTACCTTCCTCAGCCATCGCTGACATTTCCCAGATCATTGACAAACCAACCCTTGAGCTCCCCACAGCAAAACTCTTCTTGACTACATCTATATCACAGAAAAAGAAAACTAAAATAAATAAATCAAAATATACGTAATTCTGAGTGGTTGCAGTGATCATCTTCGCACATGCCTTGATGGAAAGAAATGAAAATTCCCAAATGATTCAACAAATACTTGCCAAATTCAGTGAAAGTAATTCCTTCACTGATCTCATAAATCCGTCTATCCCATCTCTTCCTAGAGTCTATGACAACAATCTTGAAGAACAATGTATCAGCACTTTAAATTAAGTTTTGGGTAATTGTGCACCGAACAAAACCAACAGTTAAGACAAACTACCCAATCTAAGCGAACGAGATGAGGCTACACAGAGAGAGAGAGAGAGAGAGAAGAGAGGAGAGAGAGAGAGTAGAGAGAGAGAGAGAGAGAGAGAGAGAGAGCTCACATACAATTGAACTCCACGCAAAGGGAAAGGCAAAGGCAAAGGCAAGTCGTGCGATAAAGACGGTGTCTCTGTGACGTAAGCAGGACCCTCTTAACTTTGCAACACGCTGGGCTCGTCCCTGGGCTCACGCAGTCAACACACTGGGCCTGGCCGTTGTTGGGCTCACGCATTCAACACGCTGGGCCTGGCCGTTGCTGGGCTCACGCATTCAACACACTGGGCCTGGCCATTGCTGGGCTCACGCATTCAACACGCTGGGCTCGCTGGCCTAAATTTGCCAAGTCTGTAGGTCAAGTGTTAAGGCAGCTCACCAAAGCTTTTGTTGCTTTGTAAACATTGTCCTTCATCACCTCCTGGTCCGCTGGTCATACTTTATAAAGCGTCGTTTAAAATAAATTATACATAGTCATCATATACGTGTTAGGACTGTAAATCTTATATTTTAGTACAAATAAACGAATTTTGTGTGTGTATTTTTTCATTTTAAAAATGACTCCCCTCCCCCTCCCCCCCTTCTTTTCTTTTTTGTTGCTTTTGTAACATTTGGTAATAACATTTAAACACTCTGCCTTAGATTAATGGTTTTGTTTTCGTTATTTTGTTTTTTTGTTTTTTGCTCTGATTGTTTTGTTTTTGTTTATTCTAGTCATTTGTTTGTTTAGTCATTTACTCATTTCTTTCAGGATTGGTTTTGCTTCTCATTATTTTCTGATTTCTGTCATTTTTATCACTTTTTGTGACGTCAGGTTATGTCAGTCTTCATTCTATAAGGAGTCCCCTACAGTTTTAGAATAATAGTGTACCTCCCCCACCCACCCACCCCCTCTCTCTTTCTTTCTCTATCTCTCTGCTGTCAAAAGAACAAATGAACTAAGAAACTAAATGGATAAACTGTATTGTGAAATCTCCTTTTTGTACTCTTTTCAACACTTTTCATAAGAACAAACAATATAAACACAAACAAATGACTAAAATCGGGAAAAATGTCATAGTTTTTCTTACCCATTAGTTTCCCAATAGCACTAAACCTTCTTTAAATTTTAATAAATCAGTTAAAAAAATCAATGAGATAAAAGTCACACTCATTGTTTTTACGCAGTTAGCTGCAGTAGTCAGATTACAGGACCTTGCCATACTATACTGGACCCTATGATCGTTTGCCAATGTTCTTATCATTCCTGACATTATTGATATAACAGTTTGAAACAATGGGACAACTTCCAATTCATATATTCCCTGATTGTCTGAATTTGTGACTGTTGACTAAAAGAACGATACATTTTTGTGTGTGGAAAAAGCCCATCAGAAATTGCTTAGAAATGTTTGTTTGCATACTTAGTTCACAGACACGTACACTCATACATACAGTCATGCATCCCACAGGTCAATTTAATACATCTTCAGGTTTGTTTGTTCCATTACAGAAAACACAAATAACTGCTGTTTGGTAAAGCCTTATTTTTGTGATTCAGTCTTTTGAAGGGGTGGAGGGGAGAGTGTCTGTTGCACGTTTTCCCTCTGTCTGTGTCTGTCGACGCCTTCATACCAAAATAAACCACCAACACACTTTTATTCGAGTAAGTATAGTACTTTTAGGTCACACTGTACCTATCTTACAGCTCGTCTCTGCTTGTCCACACACGTAACATAAACATACAAAACATACAAAAGTAAAATACATTTAATAAAACTAAGCAAATCAAAATTAAAATGAATCGTAAATCATGCATTACAAACAAACAAAAAATATAGTGTAAGACGAACACTGAAAACAAACACATGTGGGGCTGGAGGAAAGTGATAGATAATGACAAAATGACTGAAGTGTTTTTGTGTGCATGAGCTAAGAATGTGAAAATGATGACTTACAGGGTGGAAGTGGTCAAAAGGCCAGGGATTGAACCCACAATCCCTACATTATGACCATGGCACTCTGACAACTGAGCTCGTGGGCCCCCAGTCAAAACAACAAAGGCTGTCATAGCATGAGAGAAAGAGAAAGTTAACCAAGAAGTAATTTTTGAGGGAGCTCATGTATGTTTACAACCTTTATGTACGCTTCTGCTTGATGACGTGATTTTAACAGAGGGTTCTGTCATACCATGAGGTTCTTGCAATTTAGTTTACAGACAGTTATATTTAAATTTACGTTACTGAAACAATGGCATTGTCGGGTCCTCTCTAATGAATTTACAGAGTTCTGTCTTGAAATGCCAGCTTTCAGCTGTTTCTACATCTGATTACATAGGTGTGGTGGACGTTGATGGTGAGAATGATTGGTGGATCTTTCAACCATGGTCATTCTTCTAGGTTAGCCTGGAGAAGTACATCTCTAGCAGCGTTGATTGTGAACTTGTCTATTCTCTATAAAACCGTTGAAAAGCAGATTGTTTCACATCTTGCCTGTACTATCACTCTGGTCTAAGAGGGTCTGCTCATTTTTACTGAGCGAGGGGGGATGGGAAGGAATTGGAGAACTATTGTACTGATCAGTGAATATTGAGGGGGTAGGGGTTGGATGGAGAATAGTGGTTCAAAAGTGGAGGTGTTCAAGGGGGATGGTGGGAGACAGAGGGATCATTGGTATTGAAGAGGATGGGGAAAAGAGGAACAGAAGTGATTCAAAAGTGGACAGGATCAACTTAGAGGATGGTAGTCACTGTCAGTGGGTGTTTGATGTTGAAGGAGATGAGGGAGGATGATAGAAAAGTGGTTCAAAATAGAGACATAATAAAGTTTCATGTGCTGACATTGCTTTCAAGGGCCTCTGTAGCTCACTTGGTTGAGCGTCGGATTCACATGCTCATGGTCGTGGGTTCGAATCCTGGGATGCACTACATTAAAACTGGCCTTCTCACTGTCCCAACTTAACATCATCGTTGTTCTGGTGGTGTCAGTATAGGATTAAATAAGTCCCCCTTCCCCCACTTCCCTGGGATGGTTATCACCGTCGGCCATATCACCTGAGGTGGGTGCTGACGTAAAAACTAAACCAAATCACTCAGTCTTCCATTGCGTGTGTTGCCTTGAGAGCCTGGATGTAATCAACTCTTATAAGATCAGAAACATGTAAGTCAGATGATTGGAGGTGGAGTTGACTGACATCAAATATCGCCGGTGTATGTCGCCTTAGTTTAGATGACTCATTCTCAACCCGCAATCCACAAGCTTTTCCTTGGATAACTATGTACATGAAATGTAATATATGTGTATTTTCAAAACATGTCATAAGCTCCTGCACTCAAACTTCACAATTGAATATAGCCTGTCACGGTGGGGGGCATTATGTCGATTTAGTTGTTACTCCTTTAGTGTCAATTTTCCCATTTATCATTGATGAAGAGCGTACTGCCAATGGGGCATGTACTTTTGTGGAGTTGAAAATGTATCCTGTATTGGATTTGAAATGTTTGTAATATGTTCAAGATTTCCCTTGAACAAAAAAAAATGTTGTTGTGTTGTTGATATATATATATTATAATATAATAGTATGAATGATTGTGATGTGTGTGTGTGTTGTTAATAATTATATGTGTGTATATTATATATAAAGACAGAAAAAAAACCATACTTAAGTCACTGCAGATCATGTACATAACTCACAGCCACCTTATCTTGAAAATAATCATGTTACAAGAAAAAAAATCACATACATGGAAGGGCCATTAACTAGCGTCATGAGAGAACAATGATCAGTCACGCGTTTCTAAGCCAACAAATAAGAGATGGCAGACAAATTCCACAGGATTCTTTACATAATTCAAAACTTTTTTTTCCATCCAGGCAGTCAGCGATGAGCCCTTTTGTTACACCATAACTCTTAACACAAATATATATAACGCCCCCAAACTTCCAGCAGTCCCCCTCCCCCACCTCAAGCAATAGGTTCTAGTTCACCAAAGATAAGCAGTTATTTACAGATGGCGTGTGACAAAGTTCTGATCTACTCTGAGAGTAGTAGGACTTTAAACTCAACAGAACAGAACGAACAGTTGCTGACAGTTGTGTAAGAGAGAGAGAGAGAGAGAGAGAGAGAGAGAGAGAGGAAAGAAAGAGAGAGAAAGAGAGTGAGAAAGAAAGAGAGAGACAGAGAGAGTGAGAAAGAAAGAGAGACAGAGAGAGAGAGAAAGAGAGAAGAGAGAGAGAAAGGGAGAGAAGTGGAAGAGGCTTAACATGTTTGTTTTGTTTTTGTTCATTTGTTTGATTACCATTTTTGTTTCATTAATTTGTTTTTCTTTTTGACCTAGTGAGTTTTGTCCTTTGATGAGTATCACACGTGAAGAGTCAGCACAACACATATGCTTCTCCATCTGCTTAAACATAATAAAAATTCTATTTCTTGTCTGATTTCTGTTGTATTCTTTAAAATGGTGAGTGGTATATTTTTCATTCTTTAACATAATAAATGAAACACTTTTAATTGGATTTCCTTTCGCAGGCCAAGTCAGGCATGCATGAGAACCTTTTTGTTAAACACTTCAATAAACTCTTAACACATGTAATATATCATAACCAAACCAAAACTAAACAGAAAGGTGCAGTAATTCATTACCCTTACATGAATGTCTTCCCTTCCTTTCATTTAATGACAAAGGGTTTGAACCGTTTTTGCAATGGTAGTAGATACAATAATGGCTTGCTGTGCACGAATCGGTCTTTAGTGGGACAAACATGCCCCTGTTGTCTCTACTCTCGAGTGTTTTTACACGTGGTTTTCTTTGCTGTTGTTACTTCCTGGGATGAGTACTAGGGATACATAACAACAGCCATTGTGGCTCTCAAAATGCAGGAGAGACTGTTCCCATGGGGCTTCAGCACTTGTTCTGTTCTGTTTTGTTGAGTTTATAGTCCTACCACTCTCAGAGTATATGAGGACTACCTATAAGAATGTTGCTGAAAGAAGCCTTAAACATTTTGGTTGCACTGTGGGATACTGATGCTATTGTTCGGATTCTAGGCTCAGCACCTCAGAGGCAAAAGTTTTTACGTGCCAGTCCACAAGTGCAGCTAAGCTTGGAAAGACTTTAAGTAAACATCAAAGAAAGAAGTGAAAAACGATGCTGATCTTCCCCACTCAATTGTCGTGGGTAGTAGTTGGCCTGTGATGTAAGCTGCAAGTGTTACTTTGTCAATGGCTCAGTAAAGTGTCTCTAGCCTGCCACTTTGGTGAATGAACAACGATGTGGACCTTGTGTGATAGTGGGTTAAGGGGCTTTAGACAGGGTAAGGGATTTAAGAAATGATGAAATTAATGTTAAAGTAGACTGATAGTCAACAAAAGAATATGTTTGTGAAAGATTTTTTTTCACTGGCAATCTACAAATTCCCGTGAGAAAAATTCTGTATTATATTATATTAATATATATATTATTTATATTATATTATATTATATTATATTATATTATATTATATTATATTATTATTATATTATATTATATTATATTATATATATATTATATTATATTATATTTATATTATATATTATATTATATTATATTAATAATTATATATATATTATATTATATTATATTATAATTATATCTTATTATTCATATCATATCATTCATATATATTATATTATATTTATAGTATGTACGTCACGATTTATATCATATATGCATATATGTATATCATATCATGATATATATAGCATATATATGAATGATATGATATGATATGATATGATGATGTATGATATGATATGATATGTATGTATGATATGTATGATATGATATGTAGGTATGATATAGATATAGTAATGGTATGATATGATATGGATATGTATATATGATATGGTATGTATGATATGATATGATATGGTATGTATGGTATGATATGTATGATATGGTATGATATGATATGATATGATACATTAGCAACACAACAGACAAAACAAACACAACACAGCACACAACACAACCAGCACGAGCACGCAACAACAACAACAACACAGAACAACAACAACAACAGCAAAACAACAATACCAACAGCAACAACACACAACAACAAAACAACAGCAGCAAGCAACAGCAGCAGCTCAACAAACAAACAACAACAACAACAGCACAAATAACAACAACAACACAATACACTACGAAAATACAACAAACAAAACAATCATCATCAACAACAACAACGACACAGTAAGCAATACACAAACAAAGCAACAAGCAACAACAACAACCACAGTAACAACAACAACAGTAACAACAACAATCATACACAACAACAACAACAGCAACACACACAACAACAACAACAACAAGAACAACAACAGCAAGAATGAACAACAACAACAACAACAACAACAAAACAACAACAACAACAACAGCAAACCATGTCTGATATCAGAGTCTGTCAAACTGAATTCCGAAAAGGTTAAATAGAATCGTTCTAGCTGTTTTTAATTAAATGTTTTGCAGTTTTTTGTGTATGGTGGTGTGTTTGTGTGTGTGTGTGTGTTGTTGTGTGTGTGTGTGTGTGTGTGTGTGTGTGTGTGTGTGTGTTGTGTGTGTGTGTGTGTGTGTGTTGTGTGTGTGTGGTGGTGTGTGTGTGTGTGTGTGGTATGTTGTGTGTGGGGGCTGTGTGTGTATGTGTGTGTGTGTGTGTGTGTGTGTGTGTGTGTGTGTGTGTGTGTGTGTGTGTGTGTGTGTGTGTGTGTATGCGTGTGGTATGTCTGTGCATAGTGTGTGTGGTGGTGGTCTTTGATTTAATGTCTATTCACTAAAGTGATTTTAGACAATGTAGTGTGTGTGTACGTGCGTGTGTGTGTGTGTGTGTTGTGTGTGTGTGTGTGTTTGTGTGTGTGTGTGTGATGTTGCAGTGTGTGTGTAGTGTGTATGCGTGTTTGT
The DNA here is from genome assembly GCA_030674185.1 of Monoplex corrugatus. Lineage (NCBI taxonomy): Eukaryota > Metazoa > Mollusca > Gastropoda > Littorinimorpha > Ranellidae > Monoplex > Monoplex corrugatus. The sequence continues at coordinate 8,123 of JAPXFY010000390.1, read as the reverse complement.
GATGTATGTGTGTATTGTGTGTGTGTGTGTGGTGTGTGTGTGTGTGTGTGTGTGAGAAGAGAGAGAGAGAGAGGAGAGTGGGGTGTGTTGTGTAGTGTGTATGCGTGTTTGTAGTGTTATGCGTGTGTGTAGTGTATGTGTGTAGTGTGTGTGTAGTGTGTATACGTGTTTGTGGTGTATGTGTGTATTGTGTGTTTGTGTGTGTGCATGTTTGTAGTGTATATGTGTAGTGTTTGTGTGTGTGTGTGAGTGTGTGTGTGTGTAGTGTGTATGCGTGTTTGTAGTGTATGTGCGTATTGTGTGCGTGTGTGTGTGCGTGTGTGCGCGCGCGTGCGTATGTGTGTGTGTATGTGTGTTTGTGTGTAGTGTGTGTGTATGTGCGTGCATATATGTGTGTGATGTGTGTGTGTATGTGTGTTTGTGTGAATGTGTGCGTATGTGTGTGTGTGTGTGTGTGTGTGTGTGTGTGTAGTGTGTAGTGTGTGTGTTGTGTGTGTGTGTGTGTGTGTGTGTGTGTGTGTGTGTGTGTAGTGTATGTGTGTGCGTGTATATGTGTGTTTGTGTCTCTGTGTGTGTGATTTGATTTTGATTTTTGATTCATTTTTTGATTGGTTTGGTTAAAGTTTTACGTCGACACATACCTCAGGTGATATGGCCAACGGGGACAACCATCCCAGGGAAGAAACCACAGACATGTTATATTATGTCTGTGCAAGAGACACAGGGCACACTACAAATACTGGATGAAATGCAACGTGTACTGTGTCATCGCTTTGGCATACTACGACGAACGTGTCTATTGTTGCTCGGGTGGGCTCGAGAGCAGGACCTAGCGGTGGACATTTTGTATTACTGCGCATGCGTGACGGTAAAAGGGAAGAACGAGTAGGTCTACCTAGAGAAAGTTCTCACACTCACAACCTTGCGGAAGAATACCGTAATAGCATGACTTACGTGTTCAGGTTTTTCAATGTCAGAAGTAAAAGTATATTACATTTTTATTTAGGGTAAAACTGATCACATCAAATTGATACAGCTGTGGGGTAACAACCTATCCCCCAAATGTATCAAAATCTTTAATGCTTTCTCTTCCATACCGGCGAACTACTTTTCGATGCGTGAAAATTTGGTTGTAAACAGAACGGACCAATAGTTGGCGGTGGATTTGTGGTTCGATCTATAGTACTTTGGTCAGCTACCTATCATACGTCATTCGCAAAGGAATCTTCACAGAGACAAGGACGAAGGAGACGAGAATTCGTTACTTACCAAAACTTTTAAGTGACTTTGCAATGGAATTTGATGGTGAATGGTTGGTCACTCCAATGGAATCTGGTGAAAGGTTGGTCACTGCAATGGAATTTGATGGTGAATGGTTGGTCACTCCAATGGAATCTGATGGTGAAAAGTTGGTCACTGCAATGGAATTTAGTGGTGAATGGTTGGTCACTCCAATGGAATCTGGTGAAAGGCTGGTCACTCCAATGGAATTGGATGGTAAATGGTTGGTCACTCCAATGGAATCTGATGGTGAGTGTTTCTTCTTGTGTGTGTATTTCTGTGTATAATCGTATTTCTTTGCCAGTTTGCAGTACTTTGGCTGGTAGTTTCATCGGCCATCTCTTGTTTATCTCTTGTTATCATAGTAGTGATTTTGTCATCATAGCCGAGGCTAATTGCTGGTGTTGGTAGAACAAGTGGTTTAGTGACTGAGGTTTTTAATTGATAATGAACATGTAGGAATATACGGTTTAGTAAATATCTAGTTTTTATATTTCTTCTGATTCGGTTTGTTCTCTTCTTGAAATTGGACAACTCACATTTTCGTCTGTGTGTCCTTCGACAAGGAATGCTTTGAATCGTTGGCAGTAACTTTTGGTGTAAATAATAGAAACGATGATGCTTTTATCTTTCTGTCTTTATTTAATATATTTACTGTTGTTTGTTTATATTTAGGGTCTATTCATCTTAGTTGTGTGTTTATTTTATTCATCTGTGTGTTTTACTTAGGCTTACTTGGTTTATTTTATTATTCATTTATTTATATTTATTCATTTATTTATCGTAGAAGCGAAAAGGATAATTACAAGATATACGTTTTAGAAATGTACTGTCGTGCAAGCGTTTTAGAGGCACCTCGAGCAGTCCTGAGTGATGTTTGATTCAATGTTAATCCTTTAAATATACAAAATATATAGGCCTTGTTAAAATTAATGCACAGAGACCAAGACACATACGAATTCATTAAAAAAGTATTTAAAAGCAGTTTTCATACAGTAAAACATATAGCATTAGACCTGATGAATATGACCTATAAATGTTAAAATGACCGGTTTTCCTACAAAAGCACTTGTAGAACTTTCTAGATATATGTAGACTATTGAGATACATTGCTGACCATCTTATTGAAACAGATGCTGACCTACTTGAAATCATCTGTGTGAAATTTTGCAGCTTTCACTTTATTCCACACGAGTTTGGGCAGTGTTGTTAACCCTTTGAGTTCCGCACCCTATTCACCAACTGTAAAGAAAAAAAACTTAACCCTTTGATTCCCTTCACCCTATCCACCAGCTTCCTGCCAGGAATCAAATTAGATTAAATCGACTTAAACTCAAGCAAAACAAAAAAGAGAAAACTTGATAACCGTGTATAAGAATCTTGAATGCTTTCTCTTCCATACCGGCGAGCTACTTTTCGATGCGTGAAAAGACTGCCGTTTTTTCTGACCACCTGCGTGGGATGCAGTTGAGTGAGGACGGAATTAAACAGAATGGTCGCGCCATTGCGCAACTTCACCCTTTACCGCGTTATTTGTTTGCCACCGACTTGTGATCCCTGGACCCTTGGGCAGACTGGGAACAATGAGACAATCGCGTAAAATGGGAAGGCAGAGTCTATTTGCTTTCACACAACACACACCACAACACACACACACACACACACACACACACACACACACACACACACACACACACACACACACACACACACACACACAACCACCACACACGCATACGTACTGTCACTGATTTAGACAGGTCCCATATCACCTGAGGGTTGTGTCCACGTAAAAACTGAACAAAACCAAACAGACGATTAAGTGTTTACACACACACGTAACACACACGGCATACACACGTTGGGACCCCAGTAGCCTCAGTCGGTTGGAGCGTCGGATTCACACGCTGATGGTTGTGGGTTCGAATCACGGGGTGTGCTACATTAACCCTTTGACTCCCGCACCCTATCCATTAGCTGCAAAAACTTAACCCTTTGACTCCCTCACCCTATCCACCAGCTTCCTGCAAGCTGGTGGATAGGGTGAGGGAGTCAAAGGGTTAAGTTCTTGTTTTACTAGTATGGTTGACAATGCAGGATGCTGGTGGATAGGGTGAGGGAGTCAAAGGGTTAAAACTGGCCATCTCACTGTCCCATCTTAACATCATTGTTGTTCTGGTGGTGTCCGTATAAGATTAGATAAGTCCCCCTTCCCTCACTTCCCTGGGATGGTTATCGCCGTCGGCCATAATTATCACTTGAGGTTTGTGTCGACGTAAACACTGAACTAAACCAAACACACACACACTCCCCCCTCCCCCCCCCACACACACATTGAAGGCATCAGTAGCTCAGGTGGTTGAGCGTCGGATTCACATGCTGATGGTTGTGGGTTCGAATCCCGCGGTGCATTATATCAAACTGGCCATCTCACTGTCCCATCTTAACATCATTGTTGTTCTGGTGGTATCAGTATAGGATTAGATAAGTCTGCCTTTCCCAATGTTTCCCTGGGATGATTATCGTCAGGCGTTATACATACAAGCTAGACGTGCGAGTGTGTACAGTATACGATTACGCGATATGAAGTTCTAAACAAACAGTTCAATTCATTGTTCATTTTGCTTTATTATGTGATGTTGCAGAGAAACACAGAGCTGCAGCAACAGCAACAGCAGCAGCAGCAGCACAGCACAGCAGCAGCAGCACAGCATACCTTCATTGGGCGCAAAGAAGCGTGTGTGCTTTGCTGAACAGGCAAAAGTCTACTTTTTTGATAGGATGCGGGTGTTTGACAGAATCCCAATGGGCCCGCCAGAAGATTTCAAACTTGGTATGTGGGCTCTTTGTCGTGTGTGTGTGTGTGTGTGTGTGGTGTGTGTGTTGTGTGTGTGTGTGTTGTGTGTGTGTGTGAGTGTGTGTGTGTGAGTGTGTATGTGTGTGTGTGTGTGTGTGTGTGTGGTGTGTTGTGTGTGTGTGATGTGTATGTGTGTGTTGTGTGAATATGTGTGTGTGTGTTGTGTGTGTATGTTTTGTGTGTGAGTATGTGTGTGTGTGTGTTGTGTGATGTGTGTGTGATGTGTGTGTGTGTGTGTGTGTGTGTGTGTTGTGTGTAGTGTGTGTATGTGTGTGTGTGTGTGTATGTAGTGTGTGTGTATGTATGTGTGTAGCTGTATGTGTGTGTGTATGTATGTGTGTGTGTGTATGTATGTGTGTGTGTGTGTGTGTGTTGGGTCGACAGATAAGAAGACTCCATCATCCTCACACAGTCAATACAAAACTTTTGAGATACATACAACAGATGAAACTCCACTACAAAGCCAATCACACCTAACCCACACAAAGCCAATCACATCTTAACCCATACAAAGCCAATCACACCTAACCCACACAAAGCCTAATCACACCAATTACACTACACAATAGCAATTCTAACCCGACAAAGAACAGACCTACCCACCAAGCCAATCACACCTAACACACAAAGCCATATCAGCACTAACCCACACAAAGCCATCACACAACCCACACAAAAGCCAATCACACCTAACCCACACAAAGCCAATCACACCTAACCCAGCACAAGAGTTCATCAACTCGGACAATCCATAGGCCCATCCAAATCTGCCAATTATCTACAGACCCCAATCATCATCATCATCAGTGCCTGCCACATGGCGTTGGCGATCATGGCCCTCCATATGCATCTATCCCTCGTTGCCCCAAGCACATCTTCCACCCTCTCTATCCTCAGCCACTCTGCAAGTCTTTCCGATATGTTTTTCCTGGGTCTACTTGGTGCTCTCTTTCCCTCCAGCTTTACTGTTGTGACCAGGTGTTCTAAAATCCCCTTTCCTCATAAAATGGCCAATGAAATGTTGCCTGTCTTTTCCTAATCTTCCCTATGAACGATCTTCTTGTGTCTGCCTCCATCAAGACCGTCTCGTTTGTTTTCAATGCTGTCTATGGAACTCATTCTTCTTAGAAACCACATCTCGGCTGCCTCAATCTTGTTCTGGCTTTGCTTGTTGACCGTCCACGCCTCATAATCGTATAACATTATCGGTTCTATATAACATTCAAGAACTCTCTTCCTGATGTTAATTGATAAGCGTTTGTTGGTAAGGATGCTTTTCATCTTCTTGAATGCTGTTTTGGCTTTGGCCGATTCTGCTGGCCATTTCTGATGTGCATCTGCCGTCTGATGAGATGATCGTTCCCAGATATCTAAATGTATCAACCTGTCTCGAGGTTGTGCCTTTTTGCTGTTATTTGCATGTTTTTTACTGATTACCATGACTTCAGTCTTCTTGCTCCTTAAGCCTGCGCAAAACCCTATGCGCCGGCAGGGTCTTGAAATTGGGGAGGAGGGGGGAAGGGACTTTTGAAACACTAAGGCAGTAAGCTGACATCACCAAATGATGGAAACATTAAGATGGGCAGCGAACAGGCCAGGTTTTTAACCTTTCTCTCCCGCACCCTATCCACAACTGCAAAAACTTAACCCTTTGACTACCTCACACTATCCACTAGCTTCCTGCAGGAAGCTGGTGGATAGGGTGAGGGAATCAAAGGGTTAAGTTTTTGCTTCTCCGTCATGGTTAGTAATGCAGGATGCTGGTGGACAGGGTGCGGGAGTCAAAGGGTTAATATCGCGGGGTTGGGTTGACCTGGATCCAACAACCCAACAAGTGTTATACTAATAATCTGTTGTGCTGTGTTCAGGGATGAAGCCGACCCACTTCAAACGTTTAAAGAGCCCAACGGGGACCAAGATTGAAAAGCGACCTAGGACAGCGTGGAGAAGATACCTGCCACTGTACGAGAACTCATTCTGCCGCCGACCCGTCCTGAATACGAGGAGAAGGCGGCCCGGCTGGAAGGGGAGCTGGCAGAAATTTGCTGGTCACGCCTGGGCCGCGGATGCTCCTGCCTGGGACAATGCTTACCAGAGTCATGTGAGTGCATCCAGGCAGGAGTTGAATGCAATTCGCGTGGCTCTACCAGAAACGGAGCTTGCCGGTGCCCCAAACCACAATGTGGAAATGAACATGGGCGCCGGTATTTCCACGGAAGGAGGTGAAGAAGCACAGGGCCTCGGTCATCCGCGAACACGTCGGAGACGTCACCGCCGAGGGCCACGTTCGGACGGAAGGAACGATCCCTGAAAAACCCGGAGTTTACAGCCATGAAGGAACGTGTCGAACCTGTCTTGTTCCTGTGCCTTCGTGTTCCTTCCCATCATTTTCTGTCTTACCAGTCCATTCACCTGTATGTGTTCTATAAAGTCTCACGTACTTTCTCTTAGGACTGATCATTGGGAACATGTATTAAGTGCATTTTTGGCTCCAGGGAAGTGTGATATGAATTTATACATGTTTTAGTGTCCTTTATTATGTTTAAATTTGTATTCAGGTGTTGTTGTTTTTTCTAATTCCCCTGTGCGATAAATTGGACGCTTAGATTTGATTTTATCAAGATTTTGCGCTATATAAATATTGTAATTATTATTTATTAGTGGTCAGCGCCAGGGTCATCTACATAGATTATATGAGCAATGCATGATATGTGTACAAGTCCCGTTTTTGTCCTGTTCAAGTACTGTGCGTATTTTGAAACTTTTATAGCCCTGATACGGTTCTACGCAGTCGGCTGGGCTTTAACAAAAATAACAATAACAGAAAATAAACTGTGGAGGAGCATGCGTCTGTAGAACAGATCCTTTCCCACTGGACGAAGCAGCAGGGAAATTTTGGACTTTCTGTTCTAATTTTTGTATTTGGTGTGTGTGTGTGTGTGTGTGTGTGTGTGTGTGTGTGTGTGTGTGTGTGTGTGTGTGTGTGTGTGTGTGTGTGTGTGTGTGCGTGCGAGAGAGAGAGAGAGAGACAGAGAGTGTGTGTGTATATATGTGTATGTGTGTGTGTGTGTCGAGAGAGAGAGAGAGAGAGTGTGTGTGTATGTGGTGTGTGTGTGTGTGTGTGTGGTGTGTGTGTGTGTGTGTGTGTGTGTGTGTGTGTGTGTGTGTGTGTGTGTGTTGTGATCTGACATTTACACTTGTCAAAGGCCAGTTGGCCGAAATTTTGCTGTCTTTCATTGTGGAATTAAATATGCATTGTGATTCTATGTTCACGTGTTTTTCTGGTTTCTGTTTGTTTGAACGCGGGCGGTCACACTTGTTTGGGATTTGTCCCACATGTGGACTATTACAGTCTTCATATGTTGACGTGTGTCAGAGGGGACCAATCTCCACTTTGCACTTATCACGTGGAGCCCGGGAAGGTTGGAACTCAGACCTTTCGACTGGATGTGCAATATCAAAACCACTCGTGCTTTGCTTTATAACTCACCTAAATGTCAATAGGAAAGACAGAGAGAAGAGCAGGGATAGAGAAAAGACAGGGAGGGTGGGAAATCTATAGATACTGCATACATATACATGTATATATATATACACATGTGCCTCCCTCTCTTTTTCTGTCTGTCTGTCTGTCTGTCTCTCTCTTTCTCTTTCTTCTCTCTCGTTCTCTCTCTCTCTCTCTCTGTCCGTCTGTCTGTCTGTCTGTCTGTCAATCTCTGACTCTCTGTCTGTCTCTGTTCTGTCTGTCTGTCTGTCTCTCTCTCTCGTTCTCTATCTTTCTCTCTCGTCTCTGTCTGTCTGTCTGTCTGTCAATCTCTGACTCTCTGTCTGTGTCTCTCTTTGTCTGTCTGTCTGTCTGTCTTCTTCTCTCTCTCTCTCTCTCTCTATATATATATATATATATATATATATATATTGTGTGTGTGTGTGTGTGTGTGTGTGTGTGTTGTCTCTGCCTCTTTTTCTCTCTCCGTGAGATACATTT
>JAPXFY010003904.1:17500-19854 GCA_030674185.1 Monoplex corrugatus | reverse complement strand
ATATGGTAATAAAAGGGGGTTTTGGAAAGGGGGCAGACAGACGACAGACAACGACATACAGACATACAGACAGACAACATACACAGACAACAGACAACAACATACGGGCAGGCAGGGGGCAGGCAACAGAGGGACAGAGAGACAGACAACGCAACAACAACGACGACATAAGGCAACAACAGACAGACGAAGACAGCGGGCAGACAGACAGACAGACAGACAGAGATAAAATTCAGACAACCAAGAGCAACTTGGCTGAAGCATCGCATCTATCAATTATTCCATTTAAAAAGACCCCAGTTGCACACAATAATTCGATGCCAGAATTAAGCTGATCAAAAAAACCTTTATTTTCAATGGGTTCTTGCTCTTTTTGTAATCTTTTTTTTTTCTTAAAATAAGTGGGGAATTGGGAACTGTTCAAATAATAATTACATGCCATTCGTTTTTGCATTATGCAGCGCGCGTGTGTGTTATTCTCTGTGTGTGCGTTTTGAAAGTTGTATGTGCGCGCGAACGTGCTTTTTTAATACCGTTAAATGTTTGGGACACTTATGTTAAGGGGAAAGCTCATAAGATTTTGATGATTATAAAACTTTTTACAGTATTAAGTACTTTTGACGTTTGCTAAACCGACATCTCATACTTACATGTATTAAATAAAAAGTACATGCAGGGGCCAAGCCGCGGAAGACGAAACAAGAAGGAGAGAAGAAGAAGAAAAAAAAAAGAAGAAAAGAAAAAAAAGGAAAAGAAGAAAAAGGGAAAAGAAAAGAAGAAGAAGAAAAGAAGAAGAAAAGAAGAAGAAAAGAAGAAGAAGAAGAAGAAGAAGAAGAAGAAGAAGAAGAAGAAAAGAAGAAGAAGAAGAAGAAGAAGAAGAAGAAGAAGAAGAAGAAGAAGAAGAAGAAGAAGAAGAAGAAGAAGAAGAAGAAGAAGAAGAAGAAGAAGAAGAAGAAGAAGAAGAAGAAGAAGAAGAAGAAGAAGAAGAAGAAGAAGAAGAAGAAGAAGAAGAAGAAGAAGAAGAAGAAAAGAAGAAGAAGAAGAAGAAGAAGAGAAGAAAGAGAAGAAGAAGAAGAAGAAGAAGAAGAAGAAGAAGAAAGAAGAAGAAGAAAAAAAGAAGAAGAAGAAGAGAAGAAGAAGAAGAAGAAGAAGAAGAAGAAGAAAGAAGAAGAAGAAGAAGAAGAAGAAGAAGAAGAAGAAGAAGAGAAAAGAAGAAGAAGAAGAAGAAGAAGAAGAAAGAAGAAGAAAAAGAAGAAGAAGAAGAAGAAAGAAGAAGAAGAAAAGAAGAAGAAAGAAGAAAGAAGAAGAAGAAGAGAAGAAGAAGAAGAAGAAGAAGAAGAAGAAGAAGAAGAAGAGAGAAGAAGAAGAAGAAGAAGAAAGAAGAAGAAGAAGAAGAAGAAGAAGAAAGAAGAAGAAGAAGAAGAAGAAGAAGAAGAAGAAGAAGAAAGAAGAAGAGAGAGAAGAAGAAGAAGAAAAGAAAGAAGAAGAAGAAGAAGAAGAAGAAGAAGAAGAAGAAGAAGAAGAAGAAGAAGAAGAAGAAGAAGAAGAAGAAGAAGAAGAAGAAGAAGAAGAAGAAGAAGAAGAAAGAAGAAGAAGAAGAAGAAGAAGAAGAAGAAGAAGAAGAAAGAAGAAGAAGAAGAAGAAGAAGAAGAACAACAACAACAACAACAACAACAACAACAACAACAACAACAACAACAACAACAACAACAAACAAGACGAAGAAGAAGAACAACAACAACAACAAGACGAAGAAGAAGAACAAGAAGAAACGAAACAAGAAGAAGAAGAAGAAGAAGAACAGAAAGAAGAAGAAGAAGAAGAACAACAACAACGACAACAACAACAGCAAAACAAAAGCAAGAACAAGAACAAGAACAAGAACAAGAAAAGAAGAAGAAGAAGAACAAGAACAAGAAGACGAAGAACAAGAAGAAGACGAAGAACAAGAACAGGAAGAACAAAAACAAGAAGAACAGCAAGAACGAGAACAAGAACAAGAAGAACGAGAACAAGAACAAGAAGAAAAAGAACAAGAACAAGAACAACAAGAACAAGAAGAACAAGAAGACATTATCCATTTCATTAGGACACATTTGGTAAAATGATATGTACTTCGCCAATGTGTTTACGGTTGTGTATCAACATATTTATATCCAATTAACATGAGAGAGAGAAAGAGGGTGAAAGAGAGAGGGAGAGAGAGAGAGAGAGAGAGAGAGAGAGAGAGAGAGAGAGAGAGAGAGAGAGAGAGAGAGAGAGAGAGAGAGAGAGAGAGAGAGAGAGCGCTAGACGTGTTTCTTTCGTCGGGAAAGAAAAAACAGTTATGGCAAATGATTCTGCCTTGTTATTTC
>JAPXFY010003903.1:17500-19856 GCA_030674185.1 Monoplex corrugatus | reverse complement strand
TGTGTGTGTGGTTTGTTTGTGTGTGTGTGGTTTGTTTGTTTGTGTGTGTGGTTTGTTTGTGTGTGTGTGGTTTGTTTGTGTGTGTGTGGTTTGTTTGTGTGTGTGTGTGGTTTGTTTGTGTGTGTGTGGTTTGTTTGTGTGTGTGTGTGGTTTGTTTGTTTGTGTGTGTGGTTTGTTTGTGTGTGTGTGTGGTTTGTTTGTGTGTGTGTGTGTGGTTTGTTTGTGTGTGTGTTTTTTTGTGTGTGTGTGTGGTTTGTTGTGTGTGGTGTGTGTTTGTTTGTGTGTGTGGTTTGTTTGTGTGTGTGTGTGGTTTGTTGTGTGTGTGTGGTGTTTGTTTGTGTGTGTGTGTGTGTTTTGTTTGTTGTGTGTGTGTGGTGGTTTGTTTGTGTGTGTGGTGGTTTGTGGTGTGTGTGGTTTGTTGTGTTGTGTGTGGTTTGTTTGTGTGTGTGTGTGGTTTGTTTGTGTGTGTGTGTGTTTGTTTGTGTGTTGTGTGGTTTGTTTGTTTGTGTGTGTGGTTTGTTGTTGTGTGGTTTGTTTGTTTGTGTGTGTGTGTGTTGTGGTTTGTTTGGTTGTGTGTGTGGTTTGTTTGTTTGTGTGTGTGTGTGTGTTGTTTGTTTGTGTGTGTGTTGTGGTGTGTGGTTTGTTTGTTGTGTGGTGTGTGTGGTTTGTTTGTGTGTGTGTGTGGTTTGTTTGTTGTGTGTGTGGTTTGTTTTTGTGTGGTTTGTTTGTTTGTGTGTGGTGTGTGTGGTTTGTTTGTTTGTGTGTGTGTTTGTTTGTGTGTGTGGTTTGTTTGTGTGTGTGTGTGTGGTTTGTTTGTGTGTGTGTGTGGTTTGTTTGTGTGTGTGGTTTTGTTTGTGTGTGTGTGTGTGTTTGTTTGTGTGTGTGTGTGGTTTTGTTTGTGTGTGTGTGTGGTTTTGTTTGTGTGTGTGTGTGGTTTGTTTGTTGTGTGTGTGGTGGTTTGTTTGTGTGTGTGTGTGGTTTGTTTGTGTGTGTGTGTGGTTTGTTTGTGTGGTGTGTGGTTTGTTTGTTTGTGTGTGTGGTTTGTTTGTGTGTGTGTGTGTTTGTGTGTGTTTGTGTGGTGTGTGTGTGGTTTGTTTGTGTGTGTGTGGTTTGTTTGTGTGTGTGTGGTTTGTTTGTGTGTGTGTGGTTTGTTTTGTGTGTGTGGTTTGTTTGTGTGTGTGTGTTTGTTTGTGTGTGTGTGGTTTGTTTGTGTGTGTGTGGTTTGTTTGTTTGTGTGTGTGTGTGTGGTTTGTTTGTGTGTGTGTGGTTTGTTTGTTGTGTTGTGTGTGTGGTTTGTTTGTGTGTGTGTGTGGTTTGTTTGTGTGTGTGTGGTTTGTTTGTTGTGTGTGTGGTTTGTTTGTGTGTGTGTGTGGTTTGTTTGTTTGTGTGTTTGTTGGTGTTGTGTTTGTTGTGTGTGTGTGGTTTGTTTGTGTGTGTGTTGTTGTGGTTGTTGTTTGTGTGTGTGTGGTTTGTTTGTTGTGTGTGTGTGTGGTTTGTTTGTGTGTGTGTGTGGTTTGTTTGTGTGTGTGTGTGTGTTTTGTTTGTGTGTGTGTGTGGTTTGTTTGTTTGTGTGTGTGGTGTTTGTTTGTGTGTGTGTGGTTTGTTTGTGTGTGTGTGTGGTTTGTTTGTTTGTGTGTGGGGTTGTGGTTTGTTTTTTGTGTGTGTGTTTGGTTTGTTTGTGTGTGTGTGTGGTTTGTTTGTGTGTGTGTGTGTTTGTTTGTGTGGTGTGGTTGTGGTTTGTTTGTGTGTGTGTGGTTTGTTTGTGTGTGGTGTGTGTGGTTTGTTTGTGTGTGTGGTTGTTTTGGTTTGTTTGTGTTGTGTGTGTGTGTTGTGTTTGTTTGTGGTGTGTGGTTTGTTTGTGTGTGGTGTGTGGTTTTGTTTGTTGTGTGTGTGTGGTTTGTTTGTGTGTGTGTGGTGTGTTTGTTTGTGTGTGTGTGTGGTTTGTTTGTTTGTGTGTTGTGGTTTGTTTGTTTGTTGTGTGTGTGTTTGTTTGTGTGTGGTGGTTGTTGTGTGGTTTGTTTGTGTGTGTGTGTGTGTGTGGTTTGTTGTGTTGTGTGGGTTTGTTTTTGTGTGTGGTTTGTTTGTGGTGTGTGGTTTGTTTGTGTTGTGTGTTGGTTTGTTTGTGTGTGTGTGGTTTGTTTGTGTGTGTGTGTGGTTTGTTTGTGTGTGTGTGGTTTGTTTGTTGTGTGTGTGTTGTGTGTGTGTGTTGTTTGTGTGTGTGTGTGGTTTGTTTGTGTGTGTGTGGTTTGTTTGTTGTGTGTGTGTTGTGTGTGTGGTGGTTGTTTGTTGTGTGTGTGTGGTTTGTTTGTTGTGTGTGTTTTTTTGTTGTGGTTTGTTTGTTGTGTGTTGTGTGTGG
>JAPXFY010003902.1:17500-19858 GCA_030674185.1 Monoplex corrugatus | reverse complement strand
TTTTGTGATCCCCTCCGACTTTCTCTGCATCTTGTCAGTACGCACGCTTGCACGCACGCATGCACGTACGCACGCACACACACGCACAGACACAGAAAAACACCACACACAACACAACACACACATGCAAAAACACACACGCACGCACACTCACACACACACACATGAGACACACACACACACACACACACAACCACACATGAGAACACACACACACACACACACACACACACATCTACACAACATTCACACACGTACTCACGAACGCACATATGTGGAGCTTGAACAAACATTGCGTGCACGCACGCTTACGGAGGGGGGAGAGAGGGAGGGAGGCAGCGACAGAGAAAGATGGGGAGAGAGAGGGGAGGGAGGGGGGAGGGCAGCGACAGAGGAAGAGGAAAAGGGAGGGGGGCAGCGACAGAGAGAGATGGAGAGAGAGAGGGAGGGAGGGCAGCGACAAAGAGAGATTGAGGAGAGAGAGTGGGAGGGAGGGATGCCGAAACAGAAAGAGAGAGGGAGGGAGGGAAGGTAGCGACAAAGAGAGAGATTGAGAGAAAAGACAGGGAGGGGAGGGATTGCTCAAACAGAAGAGAGAGGGAGGGGGGAGGCGCGAACACAGAAAGAGAGACAACCAGACAGATAGATTAAACAAAGAGACGGGAGCTCAAGAATATACTTTTACATGTAAAGGTAGGGGCATAAGCAAAATAAAAAGAGACAGACAGACAGACAGACTAGATAGAGACAAACAGGACAGACAGACAGACAGAGGAGACACAGTGGACCGACTGACAGAGGACAAAAGAGACAGAGAACCAGACAGGCAGGACAGACAGATAGACAGACAGATAGACAGACAGACAGACAGACAGACAGACAAGAACACATATGTGAATTAACCTAAAATAAGATCAATCGTTGTTTCCAAGAGTAGTAAACAGATGAGCACTGTAAGTGCTTTTTTTGATCCAACCCTTGCACCATAGATGACAAAATTGTCTTAATGACAAAATATTAAAATACCCAACTCATGCACATGTCATCACACACCCACACACACCACACACACACACACGCACGCACGCACGCACACCCCGCAGGGCACGCACGCACCCACCCCCACACACGCACACACATACACACATACACTACACACACACGCACCCCACACGCACGCACACGCACACACACACAGAGACACACACACACACACGCACACACAACATTCGAACACACACGCAGCACACAAACACAAACACACACACAAACACACGCACACACACACACACAAAAAACACACACCACACACACCCACACACACACACACACCCACACACCACACACACACACACGCACACACACACACAAATATTGATGAAATCTGACGCAATATTAGATCATACAAAAAAAGAAAAAATACCCGCTCTTCTTGTGCTGATGTCAATACACACATTTTTTTTTCATTAAAACGCAATACAAAAATATTAAATCATTAAATAAGTGAAATAAACTTAACCGTGCTCAGACATTATGTTTACACAGATTTGCCAACATGATACAGATTACAAATATCCATCATGAAAATTAAAGAATTCCGCTTGTGCACACGTCTAACATACAAGAAAATATTGTTTAAACATCACACAATATTTCATTAGTACACATGTAAAAGAAACGTCATCATCATCAGCTGCCTGCCGCATGGCGTTGGCGATCATGGATTTCCATCTGTCTCTAATCTCTGGTTGCCCCTAGCATCTCCCCATCCTCCCGTCCCAGCCACTCTGCAAGTCCGTCCAGCATTTTCCCCCCTGGGTCTACCTGGTGCTCTCTTTCCTCCAGCTTTCCCCTTGTGACCAGGTGCTCCAAATCCCCCTTCCTCATAAAATGGCTAGAAATGTTGCCTGTCTTTTCCTAATCTTCCTTATGAGTGATTACTTGTGTCTGCCTCCCTCAAGACTGTCTCGTTTGTTTTCTTTGCTGTCCCTGGAACTCTCAACATTCTTCTTAGAAACCAAAATCTCGGCTGCCTCAATTTGGTCTGGCTTTGCTTGTTGACTGTCCACGCCTCGCATCCGTACAACAGTTATTGGTTCTACATAACATTCAAGACTCTCTTCCTGATTTTTTAATTGATAGGCATTTGTTGGAGAATGCTTGTCATCTTTCTTGAATGCTGTTTTGGCTTGGCCGATTCTGCCGGCTTTTTCTGATGTGCAAAAGAATATGCATAGTTACATTATTGAAAGACAATAAAAAAATTTTTTAAGGATCGTCGTACTCAAGGAGATTACCTTTGTGTTCACAATTTTTTACTGTCAACAAATTTTTACACCCCTCAATGGCCACGGTTTT
>JAPXFY010003902.1:0-2500 GCA_030674185.1 Monoplex corrugatus | reverse complement strand
CACAACACACTCACGTACGCACGCACACACACGCAGCAATATATAAACACAGTATGCCTCTTTATTCATATGAAAAATCTGTTCATCTTTTTTCATTACATAAGTCAGTGTTTAAATTTTTAATATTCTGTGGTTTCTTATGTGTCTTCTTACTTGTATAGCTTTAATTAATGTTTGTTGTTATCTTATTGTGTATGTAATTGTGAACAATTTTTTAATCACCATTTGCCTTTTTTTGCGAAATGTAAAGCGCTGGTGAGCATGTTTTCATATGGAATATGCGCTATACAAATAAACATTATTATTATTATTATTATTATTATTATTATTATTATTATTATTATTATTATTATTATTATTATTATTATTATTATTATTATTAAGTAACAAATCGCCTGGCCCAACATCTTCTCCAACCAAAAACAACTGTCTTAACCCTTTGACTACCGCACCCTGTCCACCAGCATCCTGCTATTGTCAACCATGCTAACAAAGCAAAAGCTTAACACTTTGACTCCCTCACCCTATCCACCAGCTTCCTGCAGAAATCTGGTGGATAGGGTGTGAGAGAGTCAAAGGGTTAAGATTTTTGCAGTTGGCAGACAGGGCGCGGGAGTCAAATTGTTAAATTAATGCAGCCAAGAGAGTATGGACGTTAAGAGTGAGATGATAAAGACTTCAACTTTTCTCGGGAAAGATCACAACTTTTCTTCGGTGGCCAGCAGTATAGGAGTGGTTCCAACCTCCTGTCCATTGTGTTTTACGTTTTCCAGCCTTGAAGAAGGTCAGATACCTATTCGCAGGTGGGGTACATTGCACGCCACACGTACAATGTTTCCCCAGTCAGGGTCGATCAAACATGCGCTCTCAGACTGACGTGTCAGAGGTCTACCTGTACGACTATCAAGTCTCAGGTCAAGGTCACAGTTGTGCAGAATGTCTTCAAGTGTCAGCAGCGATTTCTTGTCTTTTTTAAAAATTAATTCATTAATTGATTAATTTATTTATTTGCTTTTATTTCTTTTTTCTTTTCTTTCTTTTTGTATTTTTTTATATTTTTTATATCAACGGATACTGACAATAATGTGGGTCGCATGTGGTAAGTCTCAGTTTCAATTTCTGAAGATGACTGTCTCCGCGCTCGGAATGAATTCAATATGCATCAACAGGTGACAGGTGCCATGTGATAGAGAAGATCCAGAACGATCATGGCACAAGCCTTAATTAATAAAAGCCTACACATAAACCCAAGAGCTGGCCAGGTTATGGGATAACCTTCACATGTGTGTTTAGTCTATTCATGGTCTAACCATGGAGCGCTTTTGCTGACTCAGGAGTTGAACGACGATGCAGGGAGCATCAAAGTCTTGATAAGCATAGACCTAAGCCACCAAATTTTGCTTACTTGTGCGACACAATGAGCAACAATGGATCTCTTTTTTTCTGAGGTTACACTACACATTTCCAAAGCCAGCTCTCTGCCTTTGGAGGGCTGACCAAGAGATTGTTGCAAAACCATGATGACGAGCTCGCTGGAACGATTGTTGTATACGGAACAGTAGTCCTGAATGCTTTACAGTACTAATGCCAGATCTGGGTTACCTATAGACGGTACATTCAACAGCTGGAACAGTTCCACCAAAGATATCTCTGCAAGATATCTAACATCCTGTGGCAAGTTCTAGTGTCCAGCCTTCAACCCCGCCCCCCCCCCCCCCCCCCCCCCCCCCCCCCCCCCCCCGTGAGGATGCCGGGGATCTTTCAGTATAAATAGTATCCCCACCTTCTGAAAATTCTGTGCTAGACATTTCCTCTTTTCTGTCACTCTCTTTGTTCCTTTCTTCCTCCTTTGCTTTCTGTCATTTCTTCTTACCATCTGCCTTGCTGGTCCATTCACTTGTATGTGTTCGATAAAGTCTTGTGTACTTTTTCTTGGGATTGATGGTTGGGTGCATGTATTAAGTGCATTTTTGGCTCTAGGGAGGTGAGATATGCTGAAGCAATTTTGGGTAACTTATGCCCGTTTTTTTTTTTATATGTTTTGGTGTCCTTAGGTATGCTTAAATGTGTATTCAGATGTGTTTTTTAAATCCCCTGTGCGATAAATCGGACGGAGTGTTCAACGCCAGTGGCATCTCCTTAGATAATGTGCTCGAATGCATTGATATGCGTAGTTAATTGTCTTTTTTTTTCCTGTTGAAGTTTTGAATGTTTTGAGGCGGTTATAGCCCTGATATGGCTCTACGCAGTCGGCGGCTCGGCTTTAAACAACAATAACAGTAACAGTAACAGTAACAGCCTCTTCAACTCCTCAAGAAGTGTGGCTTGCCAAGTATGTAGAGTCTACTCGTCTCTATTTTTGCTTTATCTCTTCTTTCTTCTGTTACCTTTTAAGGGTGGGTATCGTGTACCGAACATCCTTGTCCGTACGAAAGGCAATCGTAATCGTAAACTCAACATGCACACACACACACACACACACACACACACACACACACAC
>JAPXFY010003901.1:5000-19859 GCA_030674185.1 Monoplex corrugatus | reverse complement strand
GAAATGGGACGAAAAATGAGTCTGACCAGTGCTTCTGGCCTGTGCATGCTAAAGATCCCACTGCAGTTGAAAATCGGCACTTTCCCTGCTGCCCTGGCACAACAAGATTGGAGAGATAAGTTCACTTCCCTTGAGGCCAAATCAGCCTTCTTACCTTTCTGAAGTCTTGGTAAAAAAAAGAACAGAAAGAAACAAAGAAAGAGAGAGAGAGAGAGAGAGAGAGAGAGAGAGAGAGAGAGAGAGAGAGAGAGAGAGAGAGAGAATGTGTGTGTGTAACAGAGAAGATGACAGCTTGGTCAAGGATCATTTGTTGAACAGGTTTGAGTGTACCCTAGCTTAGCATCTTGTATGTGTGAGAGAGAGACAGACAGACAGACAGAGAGAGAGAGAGAAACAGACAGACAGACAGACAGAGACAGACAGACGACAGACAGACAGACAGAGACAGAATGAGACAGGGAGAGACACACAGAGAGACAGAGGGAGGACGGTAGCTTTGGTCAGGGGCCATACGCCGTACTCACCTCCTGTCTTCCCCCTCCGAGTTTGCGTGTACTGTGTGGCCTTGAGATTTGATCGTTATTGGTGACTACTTTGGTGAATGATGAGAGTGCACGCCTTGGTTTGATTCTTGATTCAAGATTAGACGCCTGATAAATATCATGATGATAATGATGATGACGATAATGGCAATGATTATTATTCTTATTACTCTTATTATTATTATTATCTTTATAACCATCATCTTCATCATCATCATCATTATCACAGTCACTCACCCACGACTGGTTGTTACAGCAAGGTCTGTCGGACAGGATCAACCTGCTCCTCTTCTCACTGGCTGTGGCAGACCTCATCAATCTGGTAATGCTTTTACTACTTTATGGTCAATGTTATATCGGGAACTGGGACATGGTACATACCTTCAACTGGGAAACCATAGTGAATGTTAAAATCGTCTACATCAGCGTGTGGGCCAGCTTCGTGTCTGGAGGTCTCATTGTGATCATGAGTGTGGACCGGTGTCTGTCTGTGGTCATGCCCTTCAAAGCAGGCAGACTACTGTCTTACAGGTAAGCTGCTTAAGAGGACGAAACAAAACAATGCAATGCACATGACAATAAAGAAGAAGAAGAAGAAGAAGAAGAAGAAGAAGAAGAAGAAAAAGAAGAAGAAAAAGAAGAAGAAGAAGAAAAAGAAGAAGACATGGTCAAGCTAGACTGACATTCGCATTTTTTTTTATTATGAGAGACCAGAGTATTTCACTTTCCCACTTGTCTCTTTGTAAAAGTCTCTTGAATTAAACAAAAATTGAGCAGCACATTCACACTTCATAACATTCAGATATTTTTTTCTCTAATTGATGTCATTAACATTTTTTTTCAAGGAAGAAAAAAATGATAAAGCGCCAAGCGTTCTAAAACTTTCGCTTTTTTTTACTGATGGGTGAATGGTGAGATTTTTATAGGTACTGCAACAGCATGAATTATGTGTAAAGAGTAATCAATTCATTGGAGGAAATGATGATTTAACAGGTTATCGGATTTTTATCTGTACATGGCGTACAAAACTGTCATGGTATTTGGATATACAATTGTGCATGTGTCATTATACTACTTTTTAAATACTCGAATAATTCATTTGCTTGTAGTTTAGAGTTTTAGAGTTCAGAGTTTGTTCAAGGACAATTCGTTTCACTTGGACAATTTTGCACACGTTCCATCCACATTTGCCATTAATTAACCTGCACAATCCTTGTTGCAGGCAGGGTCTTGAACTAGGAAAGAGAAAACAGAGCGGGCGTGGAAGGTTAAGAAAAAAAGAGTCTATGAAACTTTAAGCTGATACCAGCACAATGATTGAAGCCTTCAGATGGGTAGTGAAAAGATCGAAATGATGTTGCATGTTAGGAATGAACTCTAGACATCACATCATCATCTTCTTCTTCTTCTTCTACTTCATGTTTTACTGATGTATTTATTGTAGGTTATGAAATCTGTTCTATTTAGACCAATGCTGGTCGCCATAGTCATGACGTACCTGGGCCTTCTGGTTTTTCATCTTCCTATCATGCTGCTCTACACCATTAAATGGAGAATGGACCCTTCCACCAATCACACTGTTGCTTACACAGAAATCACAGAATGGGTTGTCCTCGACGTTAGAATTATACATGAACTGTGGACAGTATTTGGTGCGGCCTTGAAACCCGTTTTCGTCGTTGTCGTCGTCGTTTGTTGCTTCATCACCGTCACTAAACTACGCCAGGCCTCTAGTAAACGGCTACAGATGCAAGAAATTGGAAAACAAGAGAATGGTAAAGATGACAACCGAATCACAAAGATGTTGCTGTTTCTGTGTGTTGTGTATGTTGCTCTGTTTTTGCCAGAAATGGCTACCAAGCTCGCTGTCTATCTTGCTCCTGAATTTTACTTACATCAAAAATATCACAACACGTTTTTTGTCGTCGCTGGAGTTCTTTTTGTTGCCTCTAGCCTCAACTCTACGGTCAACTTCTTCACGTATCTGATACTTAGTTCCAAGTTCCGAACAACTCTCAGAGATTTGTGTCAGTGTTGTGGAGGAAAACCATCCTCATGGGTCAGACAGCGTGAGAAAGTACAGGCCACACAGAAAACAATGACATAAACAAGAGTCTGGCAGTGACAGAATGTCCACGTTGATTGGAAGTGGACTTTTAAACTGAATCTTGAGCAGCAAGGTACTGATCACAAATGGAAAGCTGCATATTATGTTCTTTAACCAAATTTGTACTCGTTTTCGAATATGTTAAACTGATACAGTGGTGCGTGAATGAAGCTTTCAAGTAGATGGATGGATGAAAGCTGCTAAACTTTTAAGCGCTAACCAGTCAACGTGTCAAAGAGGTTAGCACAGGGGATCCCAGACAGGGCTAGGGAGATTGTTGATTCGAATCCTGATCAGTCCAACAAATCGTTTTGGGATTCTGCCCAGATTTGAGAGTGTTGTGGGCTCAAAGGGGTGATTGGGGCCACACGATCGACTCTCATCCAATACTTTATGGATGCGTCATTGTGTTTCTCAAATTTCCTAGCACTACAAATGTCTGTTTCTCTGGCCTGATTGACGCCATGATAAAAAATGATAATAACTGTAGCGTACAGCTCTGTCAAATAGTCTCTTTCTGAAATAGAACGCCATGGAATCATTACTATCATTCTTATCTTCATCAGTACAATGAACAAAATTGTAAAATAAAAATGTCAGAATTGCACTGCTCTTATGATGAACTCAGTTTCAGTTGGTTTGCATTTGTGTCGGATGGTTGAAATAAGGGACCTGAGGGAGTAGCTAAGAAAAAACAAACCAACAACAATCTTGAAGGAGGCAGACACAGAAAGAACATTAATGACAAAGGTTGGGAAAAGACCAGCAACATTTATAGGATATTTTATGAGGCAAGAGAACTTTGAGCACGTAGTCACAACTAAAAAGCTGGAAGGAAAAAGAGCACCAGGTAAACCCGGGGAGAGAATATTGACGAACATGCGCAGTGTACGAAGACAGACAGGGTGGGAGAAGTACTTGCAATGATAAAAGATAGATTCATATGGAGGGCCATGATAGCCAACGCCATGCAGCAGGGCACATGCTGAATGTGATGAGGGGACAGTGACTCAGGAGCAGTACAGAAAATGGGCAACAGCAGAAAATGGATGTAAACACTAAGCTGACATCACTCAAGGAATTCTTCTTTTGTTCACTATCTACATAACCTCTGTTACCATCTAGCGATTAACATGGCTGTTTTGCTGTTGTTGTTGTTGGGGTTTTTTGTTTGTTGTTGTTGTTGTTGTTTTGTTTGTTTGTTGTTTTGTTTTGTTTTCCATTTCCTACCAGCTGCCTCCGTTCTCTTTTGTGGTTTCTAAAAAGAATGTTGTGAGTTTTAAGGACAGCAAAGAAAACAAACGAGACAGTTTTGAAGGAAGCAGACACAAGAAGAACATTAATAAAAGGAAGGGAAAAGACAAACAATAGGACATTTTATGAAACAAGAGAAATTTAGACCAGCTAATCACAACAGGAAAGCTAGAGGGAAAAGAGCACCAGGTAGGCCCTAGGGGAAAACATTGAACAGACTTTCGAGTGGCTGAAAATAGAGAGTGTGGGAGATGTACTTGCAGCAACAAAGGATAGATTCATATGGAGGGCCATGATCACCAACAGCATGTGGCAGACACATGATGATGATAACCAGCTGTCTTGGAGCTTGGTAGTCAGTGGACCTGTAGTTTGCCATATCTCCTGTTGTTCCACGTGATAGAGACATACTGCTGCAATGTTAGTTCAGCTGTCTGATCTCTTGATCACTGGGACAGATCACTGATGATGTCAGCTTGAACTTGTACATGTATTTCACATTGGCATTGAGCTGGTTATGACTGGTGTGGAGCCTTATCAGGTCCACTTATCGTTCTCTTTACAGAAGGTGACACTCATCCCTTTAATAATATAATAATTAATTACAATATTTATATAGCACAAAATCTTGATAAAATCAAATCTAAGCGCTGACCTTTCTGTCAACTGCTTAAGGAATTATCTGATGATCCTCTTCTTTTCCCTGTAGCTCACGCTGGTGTCTGAATTATACCAGTGGTAGATATGGCTGTCATTGCAAGTAATAGGTAACTTTTGCATTACATTTTCTATTTCTTATTTTGTGGTTATGTATTTGGTAAAAGAATTGACAATTAGTTGATTTTTGCTGAGTTTATATTTGTAGATATGTTTTCTTGCTACAAGGATCATAGAATTGAATATTGAATCTGTATGCATGCTTGCACTGGCACAAAATATGACAATTTTACACAGGGACATTGAATGGAATAAACTGCTCTGAAGTAACTCTGCTGTATGAGATGCAAATATGTGAGCAGCGAATATTTATACCATTTCGTTCTAAACCCATAATTCCACCAACGTAAAATTTACAGAGCTCCCAGAGCTTTCTGTGATACATACAAGCGTAAAATTTACGGAGGTTGTTTGACACACACGTTTCAGCTTGATGTAAATGGGAGAGAAGCGCTGACTGATGTTGTCAGTCTCTGAGAGGGTTCATAAAAGTGACTGGCTTCCCTTACATGACTTTTTGACCTCTGGAACCCTCACCAGATTGGTTTTATTTATCTGAGAATAGGAACTGGTTTTCAGCAAAATGGTGACACCAGGACTGTCTCGCAATCCTGCGTGTTTTCAACCGTTGAAAGCATGTGAGTTGAGTCAAGAACTTATAAATGACTGTAGGATGATTCAGAAGACAATTCTGACAAAAGAAGAGGTTGAAAATAGCAGTAGTTACAGGCTGTTGGTATGAAATGTGCGCCAGACAGACACGAAAAGTATTGATTTTACGAGCACGTGACCAAAGGGTTTGTGGTCGCAGACAAAACTGGCATCCAGCCAACACCTTCACACTGTTGAAATACACAGTGGGGACACTGTAGAATAACCCACCACTTCCAGTGAGTAGTATTAGAAGTGGTAAGGGGAGGACTAGGGTGATGAATCAGGGTGGGGGTAGGGGGCATGGCGGCAGCAGACGACGTGACAGTCAAGCCACTTTGTGCACTAGTACTTTTACAGTACGCTGCAGCTCTTTGTAGCTCGTCAGCTGTCAGTGATCTGTCAGTAGGTGGTCGTCCAAAGTCTGAATACTCCTAGATTTCGCCAGGATGGCCATGTTTTCTATTTTTTCCTTTGTTTATTTGATGGTTTGTTTGTTTGTATTGTGAGCGATTATGATTTTTTATGGGAATTTCCACAACATTTTACAAATATGTGGTCATTTCAAGAAATTATTACATAAATCATCTGAAAATATATTTTGTCATGCCTAATGCATCATTCCTTGTAGTTTCTTGCGTAGATTCCCTCAAATATGAACCAACAGTTGTTTTACTTTACATGACAGTGATGCAACGTTTTTCCCAGGCACATGGAAAACACAAGATGTCAAAAAACGTTGGCATTCAAGGGATAAATCACGTTAGAGACGTCTAGGCTGTCTACAAAGACTAAAATATCCAAAATATTTGGGACAGAACTGTTCTTTCATTTTAAAATCATCAGGTTAAAAGTTGTGTTTCAGATATATTTTTTCCTACTGAAAAATATAAAAAAAAAGTGACAATATTGAGCCACACAAAGTTCATAACCCATTCACAAAAAGTTGCATGATTCTGAAGTTTACTGGCTGTCATGTATCTCCAACACAATTGTTTGACATTACTTCAAGTCTGACAACAAATACACAATACTTTGTCTGCTTGATATGAATCATCTGTCCACCATCACATTGACTGATGGCATATTGGTTTGGGGCAGGAGGCAGCACATTTGGGTAATAGGACTGTATTCATGCTTGGATGTAAATGTCACGGTACAAAATTAGAATTCAGTGCAATTATCAGCTTGTTTTGTTTCAGTGTTGTGTGATATCTTTTCGCTTGATGTTGTGTAAACTATTGTTTTTTCATAAAACACCAAAATTTAGGGAACCTGCAATTTCATAATACCGATTGTAATATTACAATAATTATAATTATGATATTTATAAGATTGTATTTCTAGAACATTGTTGTAATTATTCGTTTTTCATCTAGTTCTTAACAGGTGGCTATGGCCTGTAGAATGAACAAACCATCCATCCAGACATACATATCTCTACCTCTGTCTTTGTCTGTCTGTCTATCTGTCTCTCCCTCCATTCCTTCCCCTCTCTCTCTCAGTGAATTCTTTTTTTCCTTATTTCCCAGTATTTTTCTCTTTTATTGAACTGCTTTGGGTGTCTGGTTGTATAATAATTATACTAATGACATTTATAAGGCGCCAAGTCTTGATGATACGAAAATCAAACAAAAGTGCGCATTCTCATCATTCATCAAAACAGTCATGAAATAACGATCAAAGTTCCACGGCACAAAACATATGCAAACTGGAGGTGGGAAGACAGGAAGAGAGTGGGACAAAAGAATGAGCATGTAGACAGGATAATCTCTGCTGGACAACAAGGTTATGTCTTTGAGCTAGACTTGAAGGAAGACAGAGCTTGAGACTGTCGAATAGACTGGGGAAGATTGTTCTAGTCATATGGGCCATATATAGAAAAAGACCGATGATACATTTGTATCAAGGAATTTGTACATAACTAGTATCGGAAGCAGGGGTGTAAATTTGGTAACAATCACAGAGATAAATAAGTGCAGTACCATTGACACACTTGTAGCATAATGTATTGATTTTGTATGAAATTCTTTGATATATTGACAGCCAGTGGAGCAAGTGAAGTAAGAGAGTGACATCATCATCGTCATCATCATGATGACTGTTAGTATTATTATTGCCATTGTTATTACTATTGCTATTATTATTATTATTATTATCATTAGTAGTAGTAGTATTGTTATCGTCATTAGTATTATTGTTTTTGTTGTGTTGCTGTTGTTGTGTTCAAGTCAATCACAACTTTATTGTTTGTTTGTTTGTTTGTTTGTTTCTGAATATTTTCATTTGACAAATCAGTAACATTTCTGTCTTTAAAAAAAGCAACTTTTATGAATCATACCTTTGAATAAAAACATACAAAATGTAACTAGTGTGCTTGTTCGTGGATTTAATAGACATGAATTCAAACTACTGTGTTTGCACGTAGGCGTGCGCGCGCGAGCATATGTATGAGAGAGAGAGAGAGTGTATGTGTGTGTGTGTGTATGTGTGTGTGTATGTATATATGTGTGTGTGTGTGTGTGTATGTGTGTGTGTATGTATATATGTGTGTGTGTGTGTGTGTGTGTGTGTGTGTGTGTGTGTATGTGTGTGTGTGTGTTTGTGTGTTTGTGTGTGAATATGTGTGTTCAAGCGTTTGCATGCGTTCAGACATGTGATACACATGTTCTTTTCATGACATTAGTTACAGAAAAATTGAAAGGCTTGCAGACTCACTTGAGCCATGGACTTAACTTCTAGATATCAAACTGAATTCTAGGTCCAAACATAAACGTGGTTTGATGACTGCTCTCCTTACGTGACAATCAGTTGAGTGATGTCAGCTTAGTGTTTACATCTATTTTCTGCTGTTGTCCATTTTCTGTACTGCTCCTGAGTCATTATCCCCTCATCAACATCATCATGTGCCCTGCTACATGGCGTTGGCAATCATGGCCCTCCATATGAATCTATCTTTTATCGTTGCAAGTACTTCTCCCACCGTCTGGTGATGACTGTTCCCAGATATTTAAACATGTCATCCTGTCTGAATGTTGTGCCATTCGCTGTTATTTTGCATGAGGATTTTTGTTGTTTGTTTTTGTTTTTTGTTTTGTTTTGGAGTTTGCATTGTTTTGTTTTGCTTTGTTTTGTTTTGTTTTGTTTTGTTTTTACCGATTACCATGACTTCAGTCTTCTTGCTGTTTAGCTCCAGCCCTTTATTTTTGCTTTCTATTTCTATTATATTCACAAGATTCATTTTCTGCAAATAGCACGGTGTCATCTGCGTAACGAATGTTGTTTGTTTGTTTATTATGCTGTTTGTCATGTCGTACTTTACATGCCTCTATTACGCAAACATGAAATAAACAATCGTATGAGAACATTTGAAAACTTGGCCTCAAGTTTTTTTCCGTTTATTTTTCAATGATCATTAACATCTCTCTCTCTCTCTCTCTCTCTCTCTCTCTCTCTCTCTCTCTCTCTCTCTCTCTCTCTCTCTCTCTCTCTCTCTCTCTCTCTCTCTCTGTTCTTTGTCTTCTGTATGACTGTCTGCATCTGCTTCTCTATCTCTGTCTGTCTCTCACTTTTGTCTGTATCTCTGTCCTACATGTACACACGCACGCACACATAAAAACATACACATTCAAATTTTCTTAAGAATTGTTTGTTTTTTTTCCCATCCACTTTTTTCACCTTTTATTCTTTTTAGTGAGACCCTATGTATCCCCCACCAAAGCTTTGATATCCAGACCATGTCTGTTTCCACCTCCCAAGACAAGCACGAGGGGTTGGATTCTGGGAGAAGCTACCTCACACGACAAAGAAGAATGCAACACCAGCATCTGGATCAACAAGCATAATGACGAAAAGACATCTGGATTTAAAGTGAGAGGCACACCAAGAAGGACGTGAATCGATGGCGTGAAAGAGACCTTGTCACCACACGGCATTTACCTACATTGGGCTTTTCAACCTATCTCTCCAATGTTTTATACCAAGGCGGCCAGGCAATGCCCTGCTCTTCACAATTTTCAATTGCTGTAGAATCTTTAGCGTGCACAGCCAGAAGGTACACGGGTCCGACTCATTTTTCATCCCCTTCCAAAAGACAAGACGTTCAGTTAAAGACCAATTATTATTCTTGCCTTTCTGAAGTCTTGGTAAAAAGAGTGAATATGAATATGAATTTGAAGTGAGTGAGAGGGGATACATGCCACCCTCGTGGTGCTAGCCCTGGGAAAAGTTGAGATCTCTGCCATCTCACTCCCCTACGACCCCAGTTTTATGGAACTATCTAGGTAGGACCTGAGAACCTGGTCAGCTCGTGGGTTTATTTGCAGGCTTAAGGTTTGTGCCGTGATCATTCTGGATCTTCTCCGTCACATTGCACCTATGACGTTAGTGCATATGGAATTCATTCCAAGCGCAGAGACGTTATCTTAGAAATTGAAACTGAAACTGAAATCTAGCAAGGAAATTCCCAACAATGCACAGTAAAGATATCTCACGATAATTGTTTCATAAAGTCCTATTGCCCTTCTTCTTGTACATGTGAATTAATCCAGCATTTGTAAATCCTTCAGGAATTTCTGTCTTTTATCTCATGTACTGGTAGAGTGGTCAGCTTCTCCAGAAATATATCAGCCCCATGCATGTAAATATCTCCAGAAAATACCAAGAGCCTGAGCTGAGGTGCCGTCCAAGCAATGGTTTGCTTCAGGGCTTTGGCAATCTCGTTGTCTCTTTGTGTGTGTTTGTTTTAAACAAAAACACTAAAACAACATTCAAAGCCAGTCTGTAGAAAGCCAGTTATCTATAAACATCACAGAATTAAGCCCAGACAGATTCCAAAAGACATCATCATCATCATCATCGTCATCACCATTCTTCTTCTTATTATTATTATCATTATTATAATTATTATTACTACTACTATTATCACTGTTATTATTGTTATCGCTATTAATATTACTATTATTATCACTATTATTGTTGTTGTTGTTTTGTTTTGTTGTTGTTGTTGTATCCCAGTCAATAACAACTTTTTTTTTCTGAATATTTTCATTTGACAAATCAGTAACATTTCCACGTTCGAAAAAAAGCGACTTTCATGAATTATGCTTCTTTGAAAAAAAAATAGAATACATAACTAATGTGTGTTTGTTTGTGGAATTTATAGACATGAATTCAAACTACCGTGTCTGTACGTACGCGTGCGCGTCCTAGCACATGCATGTATGTGTGTTGTATGTGTGTGTGTGTGTGTGTGTGTGTGCGTGCGTGCGTGCGTGCGTGTGTGTGTGTGTGTGTGTGTGTGTGTGTGCGTGTGTGTGTGTGTGTGTGTGTTCAAGCTCGTGCATGCGTACAGACATTTGATACACATATTCTTAACATGATATCGTTGGAGTTGTTGGAGTTGTTTCAAGATGGATTCACCGTGCTCGGACAATTCCTTGTGCGCTCTACCCAAATCTGTCAGCAATTATCTGACAGATTTCCTGAGCCTGCACAAAACCCTATGCGTTGGCAAGGTCTTGAAATGGGGAAAGGGAAGAAAGGACCTAACAAACACTAATCTGACACCTTCAGAACAACGGTAACATTACATTAGTTATAGAAGAATCGAAAGACTTGCAGACCCATTTGAGCCGTGACCTTAACTTCTATATTTCAAATTGAATTCTAGGTCCAAACATAAACGTGGTTTGATGACTGCTGTCCTTATGTGACAATCAGTTGATGTCAGCTTAGTGTTTACATCTATTTTCTGCTGTTGTCCATGTTCTGTACTGCTCCTGGGTCATTATCCCCTCATAAACATCATCATGTGCCCTGCTGCATGGCGTTGGCGATCATGGCCCTCAGTACGAATCTATCTTTTATCGCTGCAAGTACTTCTCCCACCCTGTCTGTCTTCGTACACTGCCAAATCCGTCCAATATTCTGTCCCCGAGTCTACCTGGTGCTCTTTTTCCTTCAGCTTTCCCGTTGTGACTAGGTGCTCTAATTTCTCTTGCCTCATAAAATATCCTATAAATGTTGCTAGTCTTTTCCCAATCTTCGTCATCAATGTTCCTTCTGAGTCTGCCTCTTTCAAGACTGGTGCCTGTTTGTTTTCTTAGCTACCCCCTCAGGTCCCTTATTTCAGTCATCTGACACAAATACAAACCCACCGAAACTGAGTTCATCGTAAGAGCAGTGCAATTCTGACATTTTTATTTTACAATTTTGTTTTTGTACTGATGAGGGTAAGAACGATAGTTATGATTCCATGGCGTTCTATTTCAGAAAGAGACTATTTGACAGAGCTGTACGCTACAGTTATTATCATTTTTTTTTATCATGGCGTCAATCAGGCCAGAGAAACAGACATTTGTAGTGTTAGGACATTTGAGAAACACAATGACGCATCCATAAAGAATTGGATGAGAGTCGATCGTGTGGCCCCAATCATCCCTTTGAGCCCACAACACTCTCATATCTGGGTAGAATCCCCAACACAATTTGTTGGACTGATCAGGATTCGAATCAACAATCTCCCTGTCTGGAATCCCGTGCTAACCTCTTTGACACGTTGACTTGTTAGTGCTTAAAAGTTTAGCATCTTTCATCCATCTACTTGAAAGCTTTATTCACGCACCGCTGTATAAATTTAACATATTAGAAAATGAGGACAAGTTTGGTTAAAGAACATGATATGCAGTTTTCCAATTGTGATCGGTACCTTGCTGCTCAAGATTCATTTTAAAAGTCCACTTCCAATCAACATGGACATTCTGTCACTGCCAGAGTCTTGTTTATGTCATTGTTTTCTGTGTGGCCTGTACTTTCTCATGCTGTCTGACCCACGAGGATGAATTTCCTCCACAACACTGACACAAGTCTCTGAGAGTTGTTCGGAACTTGGAACTAAGTATCAGATACGTGAAGAAGTTGACCGTAGAGTTGAGGCTAGAGGCAACGAAAAGAACTCCAGCGACGACAAAAAACGTATTGTGATATTTTTGATGTAAGTAAAATTCAGGAGCAAGATAGACGGCGAGCTTGGAGGCCATTTCTGGTAAAAACAGAGCAACATACACAGCACACAGAAACAGCAACATCTTTGTGATTCGGTTGTCTCCTTTACCACTCTCTTGTTTTCCAATCTCTTGCATCTGCAGTCGTTGACTAGAGGCCTGGCGTAGTTTAGCAATGGTGATGATGCAACAAACGACGACAACAACGACGAAAACGGGTTTCAAGGCCACACCAAGTACT
Source organism: Monoplex corrugatus (assembly GCA_030674185.1). Classification (NCBI taxonomy): domain Eukaryota; kingdom Metazoa; phylum Mollusca; class Gastropoda; order Littorinimorpha; family Ranellidae; genus Monoplex; species Monoplex corrugatus. The sequence goes on along the minus strand of JAPXFY010003901.1, from coordinate 7,343 downwards.
GTCCACAGTTGATATACAATTCTAACGTCGAGGAAAACCCATTCTGTGATTGCTGAGTAAGCAACAGTGCGATTGGTGGAAGGGTCCATTCTCCATTTAATGGTGTAGAGCAGCATGATAGGAAGATGAAAAACCAGAAGTCCCAGGTACGTCATGACTATGGCGACCAGCATTGGTCTAAATAGAACAGATTTCATAACCAACAATAAATATATCAGTAAAACATAAAGAAGAAGAACAAGAAGAAGAAGAAGAAGAAAATGATGATGATGATGATGATGATGATGATGATGATGATGACGACGACGACGACGATGACGATGACGATGAAGAGAAGGAAGAAGAAGTAGGCAGAGAGGACAAAGAGGAAGAAGAAGAGGAGGAGGAAGAATGAAAACTGATATCAAAACTGGATGTGACAGCCAGGTAGCTAGGACGTCAAATTTCCAATCAGAAGGTCTCAGTTTGATACATCCTAATAGAACCTACTGGTAAAAGATGTATGAGTCAACATATGTGCAAAACTGGTAGTGCTTGTGTATCTAATACACAGACCAAAATTAACCTTTCAACTCTTGCCAGGATTTAGTGGCATGTGGAAGCATAAGATAGAAACATACCACCACTCCCAAAACAAGTATGATCCCATACACAAGCATGGTAACCTTTCTGATACTATTTGTTTAAAATTTCTTCGATGCAGATGTTCCACAGTTAGTGGCTGCTCATTTTCTGTGTCTGGTCCATACAACTGGAATGTGCTTTCTCTGTTTCTTCGACAGTCACATACTTTGTCTTCCTTCAAGTCTAACATGAAGACAACTTTTCGTTCAGCTATGGTTTACCCCACTACGTGCCCACCCCTTTGTCCCACTCCCCTCATGTCATCCTCATCATGGTGTGTGTGTGCTTTGTGCCCTTGAGTTTTTGTCATAATCAGTGAATGTTTTAGTGAATGATGAGAATGCACGCTTTGATCTGATTTGTATATCAAGATTTGGCGTCTTATGAATACCATTACCACTGGTATCATCGCATATAAATAAATCATAGATGTTTCACTCCTACATTTTGGTTATGGATTCAGATGTGGAAAGGCTCCGATAGATGAGGTTACATTATGGACATGGAGACATGATTTTAACAAGCAGTGATTTAATCTCTGATACGATCAGGTTTGCTTAAGTCTCCACTTACAAAAATTGAGCAAATTTAAATGTCTGCTTATTTTGTATGTTTTAAATATTTCAACTACAAATATGTATTTCATTTTATGAAAATCACGAGATGAACGAAATACTCATTTGAAGTGCTTACAGCTATCAGACCAACAATAGATCCTCATTTACGTGCTGACAGTAAACGTATGAAGACCTATTAGTTCAGCTGCTTAAAGTGCCATGGTAATAATACAGAGATGGTGGGTTCCACCCTCAGATGGTCCACAGTTTCAACAGGCTGCCTGGCTTTGTTTACAGAGCCCTCAATCCATGATGTGATGTCTCTTGTTCAATCCTAACATGCAACATAATTTCGATGTGTTCACTGCCCATCTGAAGGCTTCAATCATCCTGCTGGTATCAACTTAAAGTTTCATAGACTCTCTTTTTCTTAACCTTCCACGCCCGCTCTGTTTTCTCTTTCCCTGTTCAAGACCCTGCCTGCTACAAGGATTGTGCAGGTTAAAGGAGTCTGCCATATAATTAATGGCAAATGTGGATGGAAATTGTGTAAAATTGTCCAAGTGAAACGAATTGTCCTTCAACAAACTTTAAACTCTAAAGTACAAGCAAATGAACTATTCGAGTATTTAAAAAGTAGTATAATGACAGAAAAAATGACATGCAGAATTGTATATCAAAATACCATGCAAATACCATGACAGTTTTGTACGCCATGTACAGATAAACATACGATAACCTGTTAAATCATCATTTCCTCCAGTGAGCTGATTACTCTTTACACATAATTCATGCTGTTGCAGTACCTATAAAAATCTCACCATTCACCCATCAGTAAAAAAAAAAAAAAAGCGAAAGTTTTAGAACAGCTTGGTGCTATATCATTTTTTCTTCCTTGAAAAAAAATGTTAATGTCATCAATTAGAGGAAAATATCTTAATGTTATGAAGTGTGAATGTGCTGCTCAATTTTTCTTTAATTCAAGAGACTTTTACAAAGAGACAAGTGGGAAAGTGAAATACTCTGGTCTCTCATAATAAAAAAAATGCGAATGTCAGTCTAGCTTGACCATGTCTTCTTCTTCTTCTTCTTCTTCTTTCTTCTTCTTCTTCTTTCTTCTTCTTCTTCTTCTTCTTCTTCTTCTTCTTCTTCTTCTTCTTCT
>JAPXFY010003900.1:0-19862 GCA_030674185.1 Monoplex corrugatus | reverse complement strand
TGTGTGTGCATGCATGCGATGAGAGTGTGTGTGTATGTGCGTATGATGAGTGTGTGTGTGTATGTGTGTGTGTGTGTGTGCGTGTGCGTGTGTGTGTGTGTGTGTGTGTGTGTGTGTGTGGGCGCGCGCGCGTTTGTGTTAGTGTGTGTGTGTGCGCGCGTGCGCGCGTGCGTATATTTTTCTTCTTGCTATGGCTCAGAAAAAGCTGACATATTCCACAGTGCACGCACGCACGCGCGCGCGCGCGCGTGCGTGTGTGTCTGAATTTGTATGAGTGTATCTGTGTCTGATTGTGTGTGTGTGCGTGTGTATTGTGTGTGTCAGTGTGCGTATCTGCCTCCCTGCCTGCCTGCCTGCCTGTCTGCCTGCCTGCCTGTCTGCCTGCCTGCCTGTCTGCCTGCCCGCCCGCCTGCCCGCCTGCCTGCATGTCTGTCTGTCTGTCTGCCTGTCTGCCTGTCTGTCTGTCTGCCTGCCTGCCTGTCCTAATGCCTGTATGCCTGTCCGTCTGTCCGTCTGCCTGTCTGTATGTTTGCCTGTCTACCTGCCTGCCTGTCTGCCTGCCTGTCTGTATGCCTGCCTGCCTGTCTGACTGCCTGTCTGTCTGCCAGGATGCCATGTCCCAGAACAAGCTTAACGTTTTTCACTGGCACATCGTGGACGACCAGTCCTTTCCCTACGAAAGTCGAGTCTTTCCTCAACTCAGTGACAAGGTACGAATGATTGTTTTTCCTCCCGGTTTGAACTGTCTTGTTCCTAACCATCCCATCCCCTTCTCTCTCCCATTTTTTCTCTCTCTCATTCTCTCTCTCTCTCTCTTTCTCTCTCTCTCTCTCTCTCTCTCTCTCTCTCTTTGGTGCGTGCATTCATGTTATTTAGCCCTACAGATTCTGTTTATACTACTACTAAGAATAATAATGATAATAATAATAATAATGATAACAATAGTAGTAGTAGTAGTGGTGGTAGTAGTAGTGGTATTATTATCATTATATATTATTATTATTAAAAATATCAATGATGATGACAATATTTGTAATAATAATAGTAGTAGTAGTACTACCACAACTACTATTACTAAACATAATGATAACATAATGATGATGACATAATGGCGTTGGCGAACATGGACCTCCATCTGTCTCTATCTCTTGTTGCCCCAAGCATCTCCTCCACCCTCCTCGTCTTCATAATGATAATGATAATAATAATAATAATAGCAATAATATTAATTGTTCATAATTGTTATTATTATTATCATAGATAATATCATCATATCAAATATATTTTGATCATTTCATTGATTGATTACATTGCAATAATTTGGATTCATATTATTTCTCTCCTAAGAAATATTTCTACGTAGGAAAACAGGTCGTCGTTCCCCTGAAAAACACGTTCCCATAGTATGGCATCACGCTTCTTTTTTTTCATTTTGCTAAATACATGTACTTTTGTTTAATAGGACACTGGAGTTTTCTCTGGCATTTTGCCAGGAACGGGTCTTTATTTGCCTTGGGATCTTTCAGGTGCACTTAATGCATGCAACACATTTGTCGTCCGTTTATCACCTCCTCTGAAAGATTTGAACTCAGACCACCACTAAAAGTCTAGTGAATGAAAGGAGAAAAAAATCTTACCAGATCGGGGATCGGAAACACGTTTCTCGCGTCCTGTGCAGGTGTTTTAATCTCTCGATCACACGTTCAGCTGAAAAGATGATAGATAATTGATAACTGATGAATTTTTTACTATGTAAAGATAACAATACTGACGATAAAAATATTTCAACCATGCCCCCCCCCCCCCTCCCTCCCATCCCCTCTGTTTAGTTCATTGTCAGATTTGCAAAATGAAGTTTATAGCTGTAGTTGCTCCCCCGTGGGGATGCTGGGGACTCTTTCAGTACAAATAGTATCCACACCTTTTGGAAAGTATGTGCTAGAAATTCCCTCGATTTTGTTGCTGTCTTTGTCTCCTCATTGTTCCTTTGCTTTCTGTCATTTCTGCCTATCATTTTCTCCTTTGCTGGTCAATTCACGTGTATGTGTTCGATAAAGCCTTACTTATTTTCTCTCAGGAATGATAACTGGGTACAAGTATTAAGTGCATTTTTGACTCTAGGGAAATGAGATATGCGGAAGAAAGTTTAGGCAATTTAGTTCTGATTTTATTTATGCTTCAGTATTCTTAGTCATGTTTAAATTGTTATTCAGGCATTTGTTTAACCAGGAGCATCTCCTTAGATTAGGTTCTTTAATGCATTGATATGTGCACTTAATTTTCTGTTCCTTTTTTCTGCTAAAGGATTGTGTATATTTTTAAACGGGTTATAGCCCTGTTATGGCTCACGCAGTCGGCTGGGCTTTAAACAAAAATAGCAATAACAATAATTGCTGTGGCTGTCACGTGACAGGGGGCCTACTTCCCGGAGACCCACATCTACACGCCCTCTGACGTCAAAGAAATCGTTGAGTTCGCTCGTCTTCGTGGTATCCGAGTGGTTCCAGAATTTGACACTCCGGGTATGCAAGGATAAAGAGACACGACTACTGTTTGTTCATAGTTTTCTTGATTTTGGTAATGGTGGTGGTTTATGTTTGTTTATTTGTTAGTTTGCTTGTTGTGTTTGTTTGTTTGTTTACGTTTTTGTTTGTTTGTGTATGGTTTTATCTGTTTGTTTATGTGTACATGTATGTGTTTATTTGTTTGCTTGTTTGTTGTTTGTTTCGTTGTTTGTATGCTTGATGACAGCTAGTGAGATAAGATGTCTTAGAAAAGCAACAGACTAGATCAAAAACAGCTGATCATAATTAAAAACAAAAAGATCCCATAGAAGGAATAATACCTGTAGATGAAGTAAAAAAAAACATATGTAGTGCATACAGCGGTACGTGCATTTATTGATGAAAGCAACAGACATTTGCCTCGGAAAATTTCTGTTGTTACAAAATGACTTTGGAGCTTGTTAAGGAGAAATGCATTGGTTTCGGAAAATCCCGTAAACGCTCCATACATATCAGATAATATTTTTTCTTGCACACTCCTTGTTGAATACAGATGCAGCCAGTTTGAGGATCACATCCGAGGCCACTGAGTTCACAATATGGCTCTCCAACCCACTGTGCCAAGAGGCCGATTATAAAATGAAAATGAACCTAACCAAGATTAAATCCATTCGCACGGCTCGGCCTGACCCGAAACTTAACCAACCCAACCCCGATACAACCCAGTCCCATTCAACGCAAGCCAACACATTTAACTCCACCCAACCCGGCACTACTCATCACAACCCATCACAACCCAACACAACCCTTCCCAACCCAACCTGGCACAACCCAACACAACTGAATCAACACAACACAATCACAAAAACAGCACAACACAATACAAACCACAACCACAAACACAACCACAACCACAAACACAACCACAAACACAACCACAAACACAACCACAAACACAACCACAACCACAAACACAACACCCAAAACCACACCACAACAATCGCAATCACAACCACAACCACAACCACAACCATAACAACTACAACCACAAACATAAATACAACAACTACAACAACAAACACAAACACAAACACAAACACAAAGACAAACACAAACACTACCACGATCTCAACCACAAACACAACCACAAATACAACAACAACCACAACCACAACCACAATTACAACAACTACAATCACAAACACAAACACAAACACACACAACTACAACCACAAACACAGACATAACCACGACCATGACCACAACCACAACTCCAAACACAAAAACAAACACAACACAGCACAGCACAGCACAGCACAGCACAGAACAGAACGGCAAAGCACAGCACAACACAACACAACACAACACAACACAACACAACACAACACAACACAACACAACACAACACAACACGACCCGACACGAAACGATAGGACCCGACACGACAGGACCTGACACGGCAGGACCCGACACGACACCACACCACACCACACCACACCACACGACACCACACCACACCACACCACACCACACCACACCACACCACACCACACCACACCATACCACACCACACCACAACACAACACAACACACCACACCACACAACACCATACCATACCACACCACACCACACCACACCACACAACACAACACACCACACCACACCACACCACACCACACCACACCAAACCACAACGAAACGAAACGCACCACACCACACCACACCACACCACACCTCAACACATCACACCACACCACACCACACCACACCACACACACCACACCACACCTCAACGCAACACAACACACAGCACAGCACAGCACAGTACAACACAATTCAATCCAACCCAATCCATAATGCTTGCTAGTCACTTTTACTTCAGGCCACAGCCGGTCTTGGGGTAAGGGGCAGCCTGATCTGCTGACCGAGTGCTATGACGGTCAGACACCAAACGGACGGTTGGGTCCCATCAACCCCACCCTCAACACCACCTTCCCCTTCCTGCAAACCTTCTTCACAGAGGTGGCGTCCCTCTTCCCTGACCGCTATGTCCACCTGGGTGGGGACGAGGTCAACTATCGCTGTTGGTGAGAACTACACATCCACGTTTCTTCTTCTTCATTCTTTTTCTCTGTTCCCTAACTGCTTGTTTCAGCTTGTGTCCTGTGCTTAAAAAGATAAGAGTTACTTTGTGTACAGCGATCTGTGGACCGTCGCTAGATGCGTGGCTGGGAGTGAACAGGTTCAAATCATTGCGAGCAAGAATATGTGCACTGAGTCATGCACGCACGGAGCTGCACACACGCACGCACTTATATACACCTGCACGCGCACATACATGCACACACTCACGCGTGCACATAAACATGCACGCATGCACGAATTACACATTCAGACACAGGCACACACTCACCCACACACACGCGTACATACACACACGCGCGCGCACACACACGCGCGTGCACACACACGTAACATACACACACACACACACACACACACACACACACCCTTACGCATACACGCACATTCGCACTCACGAATGCTTGTACACACGCATAATATCATTCTCTCTTTTATTATTATTATTTCTACTTTGCCCACAGCATACCTTCTCACCATTCTTCCTATTGTCTTTTCCATTTCCTTAAATTTCTTTGATCTCTGAATGAGGGAAAGGTTAGAATTTTTCTATTCCACACTGCAGGAGCCGGTACATCATTATTTTCGAAACAGTACCACCCTTAATCTGATTGATGATCCTCTTTTAATGTTCGCTTCATGGTGGGTTCTCGCCCACTTCCTCAAACTATTTCTGTGTGAGTAAGAGGGGCAATGGTGTGAAGATTCCGTTAAGTTCTGAAATCCAGGGGATAGCCTTTATCATAAGCTTTACGAAAATTGTGCCTCAGCGTTGGATGTGTGAGAGGTGTGTGGTCTGTTTGCAGGCGATCCAATCCAGCCATCACGGAATTCATGAACAAGATGTCGTTTGGTCACAACTATCGCAAACTGGAAGCCTACTACATTCAGAAGTGAGCCGTGTGTGCGTCATGGGTTTATAGTTCTTTGCTTGTCTTTCATTTTTCTTTGCTTGTCTTTCATTTATTTATTAATTTGTTTATTTATTTCTTCATTTCTTCAATCATTTATCCGTTTTTTATTTTATACTCTTAATGCATGTTTTCTGTAATTACCTTTCATTCTCTTAACTTATCGATCAGTTTCCTACAAGAAGCTAGTGGATAGGGTGAGCGAGTGGAAGGATTCATTGGGGGAGAGAGAGAGAGAGAGAGAGAGAGAGAGAGAGAGAGAGAGAGAGAGAGAGAGAGAAAGAGAGAGAGAGAGAGACAGAAAGACAGACAGAAAGACAGACAGACAGAGACAGACAGAGACAGAGAGACAGAGAGACAGAGACAGACAGACAGACATACAAACATACAAACAGACTAACAGAGAGAGAGAGAGAGAGAGAGAGAGAGAGAGAGAGAGAGAGAGACAGACAGACAGACAGACAGACAGACAGACAGAAACAAAGACAGGGATCGATTCAGGTTGTTAGACATTAACATTGTCATATGCTTGCTTTCAGGTTAAAATATATCGTGATATGTTTGTGTTCGTATTATTAGACATCGCGATGTGTCTGCTTTCAGGTTATTAGACATTGCGATGTGCTGCTTTTCAGGTTATTAGACATCGTGAGCCCCTTGAATCGTGGCTCCATGGTTTGGCAGGAGGTCTTTCAGAATGGAGTCAAGGTAAGCGTCTCAGTACTGACTTGGGTTTCAGTCCATTACACGGTAGTGGAATGTAATTTCTATATGACTGGCGCATCAGGCAAAGTGGTTAGGATGTTGTGATTTCAGTCACAGAAGGTCTGTGTTTGAGCCTGTATGGTGGTATACCTGGTGGCTTGAAGAAACTCGGTAGTTTCTGTCTGTCTCTCTCTTTCTCTGTCTTTCTCTGTCTGTCTGTATCTCTCTCTGTCGTTCTCTGTGTGCATGTGTATCCGCGTGTCTATATGTGTATGTGTGTGTATATGTGTGTGTGTGTCTGTGTATGTGTGTATGAATATGTGTGTGTGTGCATACGTGCGTGAGTGTGTGTGTGTGTGTGTGTGTGTGTGTGTGTGTGTTTGTGTGTGTGTGTGTGTGTGTGTGTGAGAGAGAGAGAGAGAGAGAGAGAGAGAGAGAGAGAAAACACGCGTTTAACCCTTTTTACTCCCTCACCTATCCACCAGCTTCCTCCAGGACTCCAGCACCCTGTCCACCAGCATTCCGCATTGTCACCCATGCAAGCAGAGCAAAAAACTAAACCCTCTGACTTCCTTGCAGGAAGCTGGTGTATAGGGTGAGGGGGTCAAAGGGTTAATTTTCTGCAAGTTGGTGGAGTGTGGTGCGGGAGTTAAAGGGTTAATGCACAAAACAAAGATAGGCGCTTTGTGTGTGTGTGTGTGTGTGTGTGTGTGTGTGTGTGTGTGTGTGTGTGTGTGTGTGTGTGTGTGTGTGTGTGTGTGTGTGTGTGTGTGTGTGTGTGTGTGTGTGGCCATCCGCCCTTCGTCAAGCGCACACAAAAAAGGCAGCAAAGAACAAAACCACAAAACTTTAAGAAAAACACAGCAGCATGACTTCTTTCATCTTTCTCCTGTTCAACGAAAGATTCTAAAGTCCTGTTGGTGTGTGTTTTTCCCACTGTTTTGTGCATTTAGTCTTTCCTGTCTTTCGTGTGTGCTTGACAAAAGCCAGTTGGCCGAAAACGTTTGCCAGTCTTGTTTGATATGTATTGAATACTAGCTCTCATTCTATTTTCTTGGGTCTCTTGGTTAGTAATTGTAAATCGAAATTTCTCCCGCAGTTGAGGTCTGACACGGTTGTGGAAGTGTGGTACAGGAACTGGGAGAATATCATGTTCCGCATCACCAGTAAAGGCCACAAGACTCTGCTGGCCGCCTGTTGGTACCTCAGCCGTATCAACTACGGGGCTGACTGGATCAAATACTACAAATGTGATCCTTACCATTTCAATGGTAAGTACACTGTTGAAATATTATGCCTGTGAAACTGTCATGTTGGATGGTTTGTGCACTGTTAACATCCTACCAATGTGCTTTTCTTTAGGTGAGGCCGACAGCTAAGTGGTTTCGATATCGGACTCGCCATAAAAAGTTTTGTTGTTTTTAAAAGAGAGAAAAAGTAATTTCATTGCTGATAATATCTTCAATTATTGTTCCATACTGTTTTACAAGCAACATTTATAGGACATTTTATGAGGTAAGAGAAATTAGGAGCACCTGGTTACAACAAGAAAGTTGGAGGGAAAGAGAGCGCCAGGTAGACCCAGGGAGAAACGGAGTGGCTGGGGACAGAGAGGGTGGGAGGTGTACTTGCAGTGACGAGGGATAGATTTATATGGAAGGCCATGATCGCCAACACCATGCGGAAGGGTACATGATGATGATGATAATGATGACTGGTTTACAGGTACCGATGCCCAGAAGGCCTTAGTGATGGGCGGTGAACTGGCCATGTGGGGAGAATTCGTCGATAATACCAACGTTCTTTCTCGACTTTGGTGAGTTAGTAACTCTGGGTGTTACTGATGCCTCGTTTTGCTCAGAATGTAGTGACTCATTTATGAGCATTTAGTCTCTGTTTTACGAGCAATGACTCTTTTGCGAGTGTTGGGTCACTGTGTCATTGTGAACGTTCTGGAACGTTGTGTAAGTTCTGAAAACTGTTGCACACTACTTATTTACAAAAAATAAGGTAAAACTGTTGTGACACACCATGACTTTTTGGTTTCAGTTTCGTTGTAACGTGGTATTGCTGCATTGCTTTCTTGTGATTTTTTCAAAACAAAATCACGTAATGCATTGTTTTCTTTTGGTGTTATTGTTGTTTGTGTTGTGTTCAACGGTACATTCTCGTGTGTATGCAAGTTGTTTGGCCCAGACTGTCCAAATGATATGTTTGCTGCGCAGTCAGCATACTCCGCTTTTTTATTGATGTGCATCCTTGGTGTTTTTGTATTTCCATAAAGCAGCAACCAGTGACATAGCCTACCAATCTTCAGTGTGCGTGTGCATTTTATTTTTGTTGTTCTACGTGTGTATATACACGAAGGAGGTTCGGGCACTAGCAGATCTACACATATGGTGACCTGTGGGACTGAAAAATTCTCCACAGTCTCACTTCTTTGGTTGCTCAATAAGTTTCACTTTTCAGGTTTAAATGATCACACAATATCAAGTTTGAAGTTGGAGTACACAAAGTCAGTAATTGTATCAAACACTTTAAAATTCAGTCTCAAATAACAGAGATCAAGTTGTGGAATCAGCACATTTTGAAAGTCACAATATCTTAATTTTGATAAATCATCTTCCAAGAAAAATCAGGGGCCATAACTTGCGCGCCGTTGCTATGAACGCTTGCAAGCCGATCACGGATGCCTTGCTCCTTTTTTTGTTTTGTTTTGTTTTGTTTTTTGTTGTTGTTGTTGACAAACCGAAATCGCGGAATTCCGCCCAGACGCGGAACGTTTTAAGCCCTGTAATTGCTGTTGGATTTGGGTGGAGCGTACACGGGATTGTCTGAATGTGATGAATCTTTCTTGAACAAAGTCCAAAAACTCATGCCTGTGTTGGTGTATTTCAGGCCAAGGGCATCAGCTGTAGCAGAACGTCTGTGGAGTCCTCAGCACTACAATGTGCCTGAGCTGGCTAAACCCAGACTGGTGGAGCAGCGTTGTCGTATGATCAGGTCAGACCTTAGCTTATCCCCCTTGCCCAACCCCTCCGATCCGCTTGCGAGGGCTCTTTCAGTACACATATTATCACTGCCTTCTGGAAGTTCTGTGCAAGAAATTTCCTTCCTTCCTTCTTTCTTTCTGTCTGTCTTTCTTTCTTTCATTTCTGTTCTTTTCTCTTTTTTCACTATCTTTGTTTCTGCCTTATTCCTTTGCTTTCTGTCATTCTTTGTTTTTCTTTTAGCATTCTCTGACTTGCTTATTCGTTCACATTTTCCTGAAAGCCTTACGTCCTTTTTGTCTATGAAAATTGACAATTTGGGTATATATGTTGTTATTTTAAGCTCCAAGGTAATAATGAACTCTTAGAAGCAATTTACGGCCAATATTTGTTCATGTTTTGTATAATGACCATGTTTATACATTTGTATTCATCTTTTTGTTCCCGTTTATTCCCCTGGTGATAAATTCTGTAGAATGGCCAACGCTAGGGAGATATTCTTAGATTATTTGTGCGAATGCAAAGGTGTGTGCACTTAATTTTTTTTTTTCATGTTTTTCCTCCCGGGGGGGGGGGGGGGGGGGCGGGACCGAAGTGTTATTGATAACTCTATTCGTGTGCCCTTTGGGATGGAGGATTGAAATGTTACTGATGATCGTGTTTTTGTGGTTTGAAATGGAGGACTAGGGATTGAGGTATTGCTGACAATTGTGTTCTCGTGCCTTTGGGCATAAAGGGTTAAAGTGTTGTTGGAGACTGTGTTCTTGTTGTAGATGACTGTGTTCTGGAGGATTGAATGTTGTTGCTGATTGTGTTCTTGTGCCTCTAGGTATGGGGAGGGGGGAGGGAGTGAAATGTTATTGATGATTGTGTTCTTATGCCTTGTTGTTGTTTATATCCTACATCAGGGCAATATGTTATCATAAAAAGAGACACTACAAACATTACGTTGTTTTCTGTTTCAGTGTTTGTCTGTTTCTTTCTACCTGTGTCTGTTTTTCTTCTTGTCGTCTTTTTTTTTTGTCCCCTTCAGACTGAAGTGAAATGAGTGGCATAGTGGATAAAATCACCTGCCAAAAAAACGCGAGAGCTCTGGAGCCAAATCGTGGATCAGGCAGAGAACCCCCCCCCCCTTCCACTAGACCTCAAGTAGTGACCTATGTGCTAGTCATTCGAATGAAACTATAAACTTAGATTCCATGTGCAGTAAGCACTCAGCACATTTGAAACATTTCTCGGCTACTAAGTTCAGTTGAAAATTCATTTTCTATAAATAAATAGAAATACAGAAAGACACGCACACAAACAAAATAAGGAAAGCAAAACGTGGGTGGCACTGTAACGCTGCGACTATCTACCAAAGTGGTAAGTCCATTGTGAAAAAAGTAAGAATAAAAACGAAACAGAATATACAAAACATTTAAAAAAAATTACATCCCTGCCAACCAGTATATATAGTAAACAGTAGTAGACTTGGAAGTGAGATGTTATTTTTTTTATGTCAGTTCAAGAAACAATGTTCTTAGTAACAATGGAACACCTCTGACTTTGTGTCTTCAGGCGTGGAATTCCTGCAGAACCCATCAGTGGACCTGGATTCTGTGAGGAGGAGTACCAAGATTAATGAAAGACATCCCCACCCTTCTGTCTACTCCTATTTTTTTCCACTCTTTGTTTACTTTGTCAGTGAATTGGAATTGGGATAGTCGTTATAAATTTCAACACAATTGCTGCTAGCTAATCAGAAAATAAAACAGGGTAATTACTATCTCTAAATATTTAGTTTATGTCCGATACTAAAACCGAGGTATTATTAACTCAACGGAATAGATACGAGTCAAAAATTAGATACGGGGTATTTTTTTTTTAACTCGTTGTATATTACTCTTTTCATAAAATTAGAAATGAGATATTGTTATGTCAGCATGACTGGCACCTGTCAGAAATTAGAACTGAGACATAATAACTCAACAAAATCGGTGCCAGTCAGAAATTACAATTTGGCTGATGGTGCAGTGTGTTGAAGAGGCTGTGTCATTTTTTTACACACGCCACAATCCCCACTCCGTATCTGTCCAGTTACAATTTCTACTGCCATTATATTACCTTCAAAAACAAATACTTCGTGTGTGGTGTGTGTGTGTGTGTGTGTGTGTGTGTGTGTGTGTGTGTGTGTGTGTGTGTGTGTGTGTGTGTGTGTGTTGTGTGTGTGTGGGGGGGGGGTCTGCATGCGTGCGTCTTTGCATGTGTGTGTGTGTGTGTGTGTGTGCGTGCGTGCGTGCGAGCGTACTTGCGTTTGTGTGTGTGTGTGTGTGTGTGTGTGTGTGTGTGTGTTTATATTGTGAGCGCACGCACATGTATTCATGTATTCATGTATTCATTCTTTTTCATTACACTGTTCTTCTTGCCAGCATCTGTTTCTCTGCCTCTGCCTGTCTTTCTCTCTATCTGTCTTTGTCTGTTTGACTGTCTGTCTCTCTCTCTCTCCTTTCCGCATTTTCTGTCTCTTTATCTCTGTTTCTCTCTCTGTTTCTGTCTCTGTCTGTCTGTCTGCCTGTCTGTCTGCCTGTCACGCTGCCTGTCTCTCTCGCTCTCTCTCTCTCTCTCTGCTTAAGTGTCAACATACATGTATTAGTTTTGTGACTGAACCTGGTAAAGAGACATCCCGCCAAGCCAGATATGATGAAAAAGTCATGAATTGCAACAGTCAATATCATCGCATGATGTCATTCGACCGAGCTTCGATCGAAGCACTCTCGTCTCAGCGTCACACTACGCAAACGGAGACTTCGACTCATAGGTCACAGTCGCCACTCGGCATGCTCCTGATCGACTTCGACGACAACGGATTCCACCTGCGACAAGGGCAAGCGAGAACGCTCACGCTGAGAGCCGATTTGAACGATGACTTGAATTCGATCAGTATTAGTACTGTACAAACTGTGATGAGTGTGCCAAAGAGACAATATTCAAATTTGATTGATTCGTTTGGTGCCTGATATGCTATTATGCTATCTAATCTTTGAACGTAATATATATATATATATATTTGTGTGTGTGTGTGTGTGTGTGTGTGTGTGTGTGTGTGTGTGTGTGTGTGTGTGTGTGTGTGTGTGTGTGTGTGTGTGTGTGTGTATAATATAGGTCTATGATGTCATTCTGAATCACCAGCCCATTGCGAAATGGAAAGCTCTGGAGGAAGGAAATGCTTCTCTGATGTCCAAAATATTCCACAAAAAGTGATATCGCTACTCGTGTAAGTGAAGATACTTAACCAGGAACATTCTGTTGTTTTGTGTTTGAATATTCGATGGTAATTTTAGATGATCTACAATAGATTTATGCACTGACACACAGACACATTCATAGACACACACAGGCACACAGACACAAACACGCACGCACACTCATGAAAATAATAATAATAATACTAATAGTAATAATAATAATGCTGACGATGATGATGATGATAATAATAATAATAATAATACCGTGATAATAATAGTAATAATAATAATAATAATAATAGTAATAATTTTAATAATAATAATAATATTATTATTAATAATAATAATAATAATAGTAATAGTAATAATAATAAAAATGATAATAATGATGATAACAATGACGACGATGATGATGGTGGTGGCGTTAAGCTTGCGCGCTGCGAAGAGAGACCATCGACAAATCAAGGGAGGAGAAGTGGCCGAGGGAGAGCGGGAAGGGGGAGAGCGGGGCGTGCTAGTACAGTACACGACGTTAATCCCACAAAAGCGGTAAGCAAGGGATTACTCCCCTTGGTTAAGGAAACGCGTCCTTCCAAATTTTGTGCTAGCCCGAGGGCCGGTGTAACACGTGGAATTTACTCCCCAAGATAAATTTACTCCGGAGTTAAAACCGCGTTTACGCGGTTTTTACTCCCTTCACGAGAAAAGTACTCCCCGCACACAATCCAGAATTACTCCCGTGCGAGATTTTACTCCCCTCCATTCGACAGACCGTGCCGTCACGCCCAGACTCAAGTCAACGAGCCGACCTCGTTCGCGCTGTGTGTGTGTGTGGGTCTGTTTACCTGTCACGGAAAGACGGTACGAATTTCTTCTTGACTGTGATAGAAGTAGTGGGTGTGATCTTCCACACAGTGAGAGGTATAGAAGGAACACCCCTAGAATGCTCGCAGACGTCGAACCCCTCGAAAACACATTTCCAGGCATTTATCTATGAGGTACACACTGACGAACGCACAGACAAACTCCCCAGAAAACTTCTAGACATTCTAAAATAGTTCCAAAACGCCATTCCAAGTATTTATGCACCGACAAACGCGTCTTAAACCGCCCAAGACACCCCAAACCACCCCTACATCACAACACTTTAAATATCCCCCCCCCCCCCAAAAAAAAAAAAACACACCACCTTTCAAGGCAGTTACGCATGTGTACACACTGACAAACGCGCTTATAAACACCTCTAAAACCATCTAAGACATCTTCAAGCATCCCTAAGCTACTCCCAGACACGCTAAAACACCCCAAAAATTACCTATCCAGGCATTTATGCATCAAGTGTGCACTGACAAACGCAGTGACAAATACCTCTAAACCCATCCAAGATACCATAAAACACCCCTGGAATATTCAAAGATGCCCGAAAACACTCCCAAATACCCGTCCAGCCATTTATGCATCAGGTATATACTGACGAACGCACAGACAAATACTTCTAAACCTATCTAAGATACCGTAAAGTGCCCCTAGAATGCTTGCAGGTGCCTGAAACCACCACCACCACCACCCCAAAAATTTACCAGGAATCTTTGCATGAGGTACACACTGACGAACGCACTGACAAAACCCCTAGAAAACTCTCAGGCATTCTAAAATTCTTAGGAAATGCCATTCCAAGCATTTATGCATCAGGTACACACTGACTAACGCACTGACAAACACCTCTAAAACAGTCCAAGACACCCAAGACCACCCCCTGCGACATCACAACACTGGAAATACTTCTCAAGACAACTTTTTAGGCAGCTATGCATTGGGTACACACTGACAAACGCGCTCATAAACACCTCTAAAACCATCTAAGGCATATTCAAGCATCCCTAAGTTACCCCCAGATACTCTAAAACACCCCCAAAATTACCTCTCCAGGCATTTATGCATCAGGTACACACTGACAAACGCAGTGACAAATACCTCTGTACCCATCCAATATAACATAAAACACCCCTAGAATACTCCAAGATGCCAGAAAACACTCCGAAATATATGTCCAGCCATTTATGCATCAGGTACACACTGACGAACGCACAGACAAATACCTCTAAACCTAAGGTAACCCTAACACCCCCCCCCCTAGAATGCTCGGAGACGCCTGACCTTCTCCCCCCTCTCCCCCTCAAAAAATAGAGCAAAGAATGGAAGAAGCAGAGGGGGGGAGGGGAGTAAATTTGGCGTACGCGCAATTTACTCCCAGTAAAATTCTGCGGGCCAACTTTTTTGTGGAGGGAGTACTTTCGGCTTGGTTAAGGGAGTAAATTTCTCGTACGCCGTTTTTACTCTCAGTAAAAATTGGCACACGCGGTTTTTACTCCGGAGTAAATTCGCGGGGAGTAAATTCCGCTTGTTACACCGGATTTCGGATTTAAATTATAGAAAGAAATGGGGAATTGTTGAGAGTCTACGCCCCCACCCCCCACCCCCCTCTTTACGATTCACGCATCTACATTGCATGACAAGAATGACATAACGAGCTATGTGAAACACGATCATCTTCAAACTGACAGGCAAAGACGTTATAAATAGACGTCTTTGCTGCCAGGCGAATGCGCGACTCGAGTAATGCGAGTAACGGACCAAGGGAAACAACACCGTAAATTGATTGATCAAGGAAAAGACGAATCGCGTCCCTTGCATTGGCTGCACGTTGCTCCACAGCACCGATTGAAACAGTATAGAAAAAACTGTTGGAACTTTGCATGGAAACATCAATTATGTTTTACTACTACTACTACCACTACTACTACTACTACTACTGCTACTGCTGCTACTGCTACTGTTGTTGCTGCTACTGCTACTACTACTACTACTACAACTACAATAACAACAAGAAGAATAACAACAACAACTACTACTACTACTATACCACTGCTACCATACTCCTTCTCCTCCTCCTACTACTACTATTACTAGTACTACTGCTGCTGCTGCTGCTGCTGATTTATTATTGTTGTTTGCTGTTCTTGCTGATGTTACTACTTATACAGAACATTTGATGCAAGCACAGTAGTCATGAGGGGAAGAGATAAGATTTTCAATTGGAAAGGTAGGGTTCAATCCTGCTGGAGCATCTCCCACTGGATGAGTAAAAGGATGGAGGAATTTTTTTAATCTCCTGAGTCAAAATGTGTGCAGACCTGCTGGTATCTAAGCCCCTTTCTGTGTGCAAATAAGCACGCAGACCATCGGGTAAACACGTTAAAGATCCTGTAATTCATGTCAGTGTCTGTTGGCTTATGTAAATACGAAAATACAGATGATTCACTCCCTCCTAAGACAGCGTATGCAGTTAGTGCAGAAGTATTACATCTGCACAGTGTTTGCAAAAATACCGTAGATGCATACATACATCCTCCCCCTGTTCTTCCCCCAAACAAACAACAGCATACATACACACACCATCCCAACGTCCAACAAACAGACAAAGAAACAGACAAACAAACAAACAAAAAGACATACAGAAACAAACAAAATTAAAACGAATTCTTAGGGCGAAAAAAATAACCCTGAGAGGATCGCTATGACCCTATCTCTCATTGTCCCCACTTCTTCATTTCATTTTATTTCATTTTGATTTTATTTTATTTTGATTATATTTTATTTCATATTCATTTTATTTCATTTCATTTTATTTTATTTTATTTTATTTTATTTTATTTTATTTCATATTCATTTTATTTTACTTTATTTCATTTTATTTCATTTTATTTCATATCATTATGATTAAATGTATTTTATTTTACTGTAGGCCTACTTCGTTTTATTTTATTTTATTTCATTTTATTTTATTTTGTTTTATTTTGTTTTATTTTATTTTATTCTATTTTATTTTATTTTATTTTATTTTAAATCATTTTATTTCATTTTATTTTGATTTTATTTGACATTTATTTTTATTTATGTCTTTTTAATTAATGTAGCCTTCGGTAGTAATTTTTTAATGTTACATTTTGAGCTCAATGAAACATCACTGAAGATTCAAGGGACTGTTCTGACTGTTGTGTTTTTCTCTGGGTTTTCTGTACTTGTTTCTTTGTTGATTTTTGTGTACATTCGCCCCAAACCATCTGGATGACAATTTATGCCTATCTGTGTTTTGAATTGAATTAGGTAAACATTCCCATTCTAATTTTTTTCTGTGTTTCTGGTTTACATCTAGAGAATGTGAATGTCACATTTTTCGAAGATTTCAGTCATATCTAGCGACAAGGGGGAAGAAAAGAAAAAGAAGAAGAATGCCTTCTATCAGAAAAAAACAAAAAAAAAACGGGAATGGACAAGAGTGTAGAGGGTGAGAGAATGGACGAGGAGTTTAAATGGTTGAGAAGTTAAAATGGGTAAAATGGCTTGTGTACACACACGCGCGCACACACACACACATGCAGTCAAATCGTTTTTGTACGTGCAATTAAAGGGAGACAACTCTGCAAATATTAAGCACTAACGTTAAGGAAGGTTGCTTCCCTTGCCTTGATAATGGCCACTGTACGGAAACTTCCAAGCAAAATCATTATTATCATTATTATAATAATCGTCATCACCATCAACACCATCAACCCCATCGTCGTCATCGTCGTCGTCGTCAACGTCATTGTCATTGTCGTATCTATCTATCTATCTAGCTAGCTAGATTTGATCTGATCTGATCTATCTCATCTAATCAATCTAATCTATCTATCATCTATCTAATCTATATTTTTCTCTCTGTCCCCCCTCTTTCTCTTTCCTACCTCTCTCTCTCTCTCTTCCTCTCTCTCTCTCTTTCTCTCTTCCCTCCCTCCCTCTCTCTCTCTCTTCGTGCAAATCCTCGAGAAATCAGGGTTCGATTTAAGAAAAAAGAAAGAAAAAACCCCAGAAACATTACTGCTCTTATACCACCTCACTGAAAACGAACACGTGTTCCTGTTTTTATTTTAGTTTCTTCTTTGTCTTTCTCTGTCTGTCTGTCTGTCTGTCTGTCTGTCTGTCTGTCGGCTCATGTGGCAGACTTTTCCTTGCCTTTCTCATGTGTTAGCAGTTCTAAGCAAGCGTGGAGATTGGCAACAGCAACTATGAAAAACAATGGGTTTCAGCCAATAGTTTTTTTGTTTGTTTTCAACGAAGAATAAAGAAACGCTGTTTCTGCCATTCTGTCTGTCTGTCTGTCTGTCTGGTTGGCTGGTTTGCTGGCTGACTGGCTGGCTGGCTGGCTGGCTACCTGCCTGTCTCTCTGTCTCTCTGTGGTCTATGAAAACGGATGCGAAGGTAACCAATAGACATTTAGGTCGTGGAGGTTGGCTCGTTTTCTGTTGTTTTGTTTCTTTTATATCGGTATTATTGTGAAGATCTTGTTACCATACAGGGTTTGCGTACGTGAAGGATTCGATATCAAGTGCGTGAGTGCGTGCGTGCGTGTGTGCGTACGTAGTGTGTGTGCGTACGTGTGTATGTGTGTGCATGTGTACGTGCGTATCTGACTGCGTACGTGCGTGCTTGTACGCGCGTGCTCGCGTGCATGTGTGTGTGTGTGTGTGCGTGTGTGTGTGTGTGCGTGTGTGTGTGTGTGCGTTTGTGCGAGTATGTCTGTGTGTGTGTGTGTGTGTGTGTGTGTGTGTGTGTGCGTGTGTGTTTGGGCGCGTGTAGTTTAGGGGTGCTATTTCTATCTGTCATTTTTGAGCGAGCTGGCTGGCTCTTAGAACTGAATTCTTGATCTCAAGGTCTGATATCTCAAGTCCAGTTCCAGCCCGCAACATAAAAAAATAAAAACAAAACAAAACCAAAAAAAACTGGCGCGTTCACTGTCCATCTTTGTTTTAATCATTCTGGCGGTGTCAGTCGAGTGTCTCATAGGTGCTGTCCTCCCCCCCCCCCCCATCTCCCTCCATTTCAAAACCTTGTCAGCGTATACAGTTCTATGCAGGCTTAGATAGTCTGTCAGACAGCAGATGGTAGATTTAGTGGAGCGCATAAAGGATTGTCAGAGAGCAACGAATCCCTCATGAATAAGCTCCAGACTTGGAGCAATAATATCTCAAGTGCCCTTAACAGTCCGACGCAGCTATTCACATGTCTGTGTGATGTTAGGTAGGTCTGTGGTGAAGCACTTATGGAGTCATTCTGTTAACTTCTCTGTTATCCCTGTTCTCTTGTCTGTTGTCTTCTGCGTTCTCTTCTCTGTCAACTTCTCTGTTAGCAGTATTCTCTTCTCTGTTCTCTTTTTTTTCTCTGCTAACTTCTCTGTTCTCCCTGTTCTTTTCTCTGTTCTCTTCTGCGTTCTTGTCTCTGTTAACTTCTCTGTTTTCCTTTCTTCTCTGTTCTCTTCTGTGTTCTTTTCTCTGTTAACTTCTCTGTTCTCTTCTCTGTTCACTCCTGTGTTGTCTTCTGCGTTCTGTTCTCTGTTCTGTTCTCTGTTCTGTTCTCTTCTCTGTTGTCTTCTAGGTTTTTTTCTTCTTCTTTTTCTCTACTGACTTCTCTGTTATCGCTGTTCTCTTCTCTGTTCTCTTCTGATTTCTTTTCTCTGTTAACTTCTCTGTTATCCCTGTTCTCTTCTCTCATCTCTGTTCTCTTCTGCGTTCTTTTCTCTATTAACTTTCCTGTTCTCACTGTTCTCTTCTCTGTTCTCTTCTGATTTCTTTTCTCTGTTAACTTCTCTCTTATCCCTGTTCTCTTCTCTGTTCTCTTCTGATTTCTTTTCTCTGTTAACTTCTCTGTTGTCCTTGTTCTCTTCTCTGTTCTCTTCTGATTTCTTTTCTCTGTTGACTTCTCTGTTGTCCTTGTTCTCTTCTCTGTTCTCTTCTGATTTCTTTTCTCTGTTAACTTCTCTGTTATCCCTGTTCTCTTCTCTCATCTCTGTTCTCTTCTGCGTTCTTTTCTCTATTAACTTCCCCTGTTCTCACTGTTCTCTTCTCTGTTCCCTTGTACGTTTTCTCTCTGTTTACTTCTCTGTTCTCCTTGTTCTCTTCTCTGTTGTCTTCTACGTTCTTTTATCTGTTAACTTCTCTAAATCCAAAACAAGTGTTACTGGCCGCGTTCAAGCAAACAGGAAGCAGAAAAAAACACGAAAGAAGAATATGAACGCGTATTTAATACAACAAAACAAGGCAGGCGCAAATTTTCGGCCAACTGGCCTTTGTCAAGCGTAAGATTACAAACAAACAAACACTAGATGCAAAAAAATTGAGAAAAAGACTGAAATTTCCCTGCAGCTGTCTTCAGTCTTTTTCTCAATCTTACGCTTGACAAAGGCCAGTTGGCCGAAAATTTGCGCCTGTCTTGTTTTGTTGTATTAAATACGCGTTCATATTCTTCTTTCGTGTTTTTTTCTGATTCCTGTTAACTTCTCTGTT
>JAPXFY010003899.1:17500-19877 GCA_030674185.1 Monoplex corrugatus | reverse complement strand
TGTGTGTGTGTGTGGTGTGTGTGTGTGTGTGTGTGTGTGTGTGTGTTGTGTGTGTGTGTGTGTGTTGTGTGTGTTGTGTGTGTGTGTGTGTGGTGCGTGTGCGCGCGCCCGCGCGCGCACTTGTGTGCTTGCAAATCTAAGCTAATCAGTTATCCAGCTTACCCGGTCAGTGTTCCACTGAAAGTTAGAGCGTTGGTTTTCTGCGCCAGATGTGGCAATCAGGCTTTGCATACATAAAAAAACAGAAAGAGAGAGAGAGAGAGAGAGAGAGAGAGAGAGAGAGAAGAGAGAGAGAGAAAGAGAGAGAGAGAGAGAGAAACACAAACACACACGCACACACAAATACGCACACACAAATACACACACACACACACACACACGCACACACACACACACCACACACACACACACACACACACACACAACACACACACACACACACATACACACACACACACACAATACACACACACAAACAAACACACACACACACACACACACACACACACACACATATACACACACACACATACACAACCCAACAGCCTCTCAATCTCATTGTACAATGATTAATGCGTATACATGTACACACACACAACACACACACACACACACACAGACATACACACACACCACACACACACACACACACACACACACACACACACACACACACACACACACACACATACACACACACACACACACACACATACACACATTCGAGCGCTCAAACACACACACACGCGCGCGCGCGCGAACATATGCGAGCGCTCACACACACACACACACACACACACACACACACACACACACACACCACACACACAAATAGATCATCATCATCATCATCATCATCATCAGTTGCCCTGCCGCATGGCGTTGGCGATCATGGACTTCCATCTGTCTCTATCTCTCGTTTGCCCCTAGCATTTCCCACACAAATAGATATCTAGATGTAGATCAATACTCGAAGGGAAGGTAGCAGAAGGTTGCTATGTAAATAGATCTATATCAATGCATAATCTAGTGAAAATATAGTCCGATGCACTCACCAGTATATCAGTTCAGCATAAACATATCATCATCATCATCATCATCGTCGTCATCATAATCATCATCATATCATCATCATCATCATCATCATCATCATCATCATCATCATCATCATGTGCCCTGCCGCATGGCGTTGGCGATCATGGCCCTCCATACGAATATATCCCTTGTTGCCGCAAGCACATCTTCCACCCTCTCTGTCCTCAGCCACCCTGCAAGTCCGTCCAATATTTTCTTCCTGGGTCTACCTGGTGCTCTCTTTCCCTTCTAATTGCCCTGTCCTAATAAAATGGCCTATAAAATGTTGCCTGTCTTTTCCTAATCTTCCTTATCAATGATCTTCTTGTGTCTGCCTCTATCAAGACTTTCGTTTGTTTTTTATGCTGTCCATGAAACTGTCAACATTCTTCTTAGAAACCACATCTCGGCTGCCTCAATTTTGTTCTGGTTTTGCCTGTTGACTGTCCACGCCTCACAACCGTATAATATTATCGGTTCTATATAACATTCAAGAACTCTCTTCCTGATGTTAATTGATAGGTATGTGTTGGTAAGAATGCTTTTCGTCTTCTTGAATGCTGTTTTGGCTTATGCACATCAGAAATAGCATAAAGATAGTTAATCGAAAACAACAACAGATCACAACATACAATTAGAAATAGTGGTAGTGATACTAGTAAAAGGAATTTCGGATTTTGATCAGGTCACAAATGAAGCCTTTTTTTTTTCTATTTCTCTTCTTCTTCTTACTGTCCCACACTAGAAATCATGAAACTAACTGAGGAAATATTTCACAATAACCGTGCAATTGATTTTTAATTGTTCTCATTTTAATCAAACTTGTATGTGTGGAAAAGAATTTTAAAGTACATAGAGCTGACAGGATAATTGTGTGGCTGAGTTTCAGTCATTGGCGCTTTTAATTAAACTTGGTTTTTAACTGTTATCGTTTTAATGAAATGTGGTTTTTAATTGTTATCTTTTTGATTACACTTTTTTTTTACTGTTATCGTTTTAATTACATTTGGTTTTTCTTGTTATCTTTTTAAATATAGTTCGTTTCTTACTGTTCTCTTTTTAATTAAACTTGGAGTTGTTTATAACGTGGTGTTAGCCTTGATATGGCTGTCGTAGTGGCTGGGATATACACAATATGAACTAAGCTGAGGTCGGAAATGTGAACGGGAAATATTTCCGGAAGAATTCGTTAAGCACGTCTAGTGATATGTGTGTTCGCGTACACACACACACACACACACACACACACACACACACACACACACACACACACACACACACACACACACAAGCGTACATACAC
>JAPXFY010003899.1:10000-12500 GCA_030674185.1 Monoplex corrugatus | reverse complement strand
ATTTCTATAGGGGCCAAGGAAAAATTGCCTATTTCTACAACGGAAAGCTACAAGTGAGAGACAAGGAGCACTCCTTGTCACCTTTGTATGAAAACAACCATGGCCAACAATACAGCTGGGAAAAATGAAGACTGGCCGTACGTCCAACACAACAAACGGAAAGACCATGATAGAAGCTGGTACCGCAGTCACATTCAACAGCCCAAAGATAATTATAGAAGCCAGCACCGTCAATACACCAGGACCTCCCTTACTGACAATGAACACCAATATCAACGTCCCAGGGACGTGTCAGAGAGGAGAGGACATTCCCATACAAACCCTACCTACAT
Source organism: Monoplex corrugatus (assembly GCA_030674185.1). Taxonomy (NCBI): domain Eukaryota; kingdom Metazoa; phylum Mollusca; class Gastropoda; order Littorinimorpha; family Ranellidae; genus Monoplex; species Monoplex corrugatus. The sequence continues at coordinate 12,168 of JAPXFY010003899.1, read as the reverse complement.
GTATAGCAGAGACATCGAAAGTCACAGAAGTTGGAAGAGCCCTTTTCATTACGGTTCCAACCAGGATACCGCCACACCTGTTGTTCCTGGAGACTTTTCATATAGTGAAGTGACACAGAAGGGATGTCAGCGAGAACCGGTCATTACAGGACACAGGAGAGTGGTGTTCCTTAAAGACAGTGACAACAGACGGCTCACTATTAATACAGGCAGACACCGACAAAATGATACCAACTGTTTAATAAACAAAAGCAAAATGCTTAGCCAGAAATAGTTCAAATTCATCGCAGTTTTGGACTGAGTTAAGAAATATAGGGTATGGTACTAAAAACAAACTTACTAACAATATAAGTATTGATGAATGGTTCAGTCATTTTAAAAACGTATTTCAAGATAACAGATCAACAAATGATGAGCGCTGCATTGTCGAAGTAGATATAAATAAATTAACAGGACACCCATTAAATTCTAAGATAACTATAGAAGAAGTCAGAGAATCCATCAGAAAATTGAGGATAGGTAAAGCCAGTGGAATGGACGGTGTTACAGCCGAGATGTTAAAAAATGGTAACACAAATATCCATAATTTTCTTTTGAAGCTGCTTAACACTTTATTCGACCGAGGAATTATCCTCAAGATTGGTCAAAAGCTATTATCATCTCAATATTTAAGAAAGGAGATCCTGATAAAGTGGACAATTACAGGGGTGTATCGTTATTAAGCATTGTATCAAAATGTTACACATCAATACTGAATACTAGATTGTATGCTTGGTTAGAAAACAATAATTTAATATCAGAAAGTCAGGCATGTTTTAGGAAAAAATATTCTACAGTGGATCAACTTTTCAGTCTGTACGCTATGGTTCAGAAAACTAAGCTTATGTGCAAGAAAGGTAGAAAACTATATGTTGCTTTTGTAGACTTTAAGAAAGCCTTTGATTCGGTTCAGCATGACAAACTCTTAAAGTGTACTCAAAATCAAGGAGTGAAAGGGAAGTTTTTGGCTTCGCTAAAAGCAATGTATGAATCATTATGCTCATGTATTCGGGCAAACTGGGAATTATCTAAAATATTCGATAACCCCATAGGCGTGAGACAAGGATGTGTCTTAAGCCCTACTTTATTTTCGGTATTAATAAATCAATTAGCCAATTGTATGGATGAAAAGGGCGACATGGCATCCAGTTGATGCCAGGTTTAATGGAAATATTCATTCTTCTTTTTGCAGACAATGTAGCCCTTCTGTCAACAACACCAAATGGTTTGCAAAACCAGTTAAGAGTCTTGCAGACATACTGAACCAGCATGAAATTGGAAGTTAATCTTGAAAAAACTAAGGTTATGGTTTTCAGAAGAGGGGGCTTCTTAGGACGACATGAACAATGGTTTTACAAAGGGACAAAATTGGAAGTAGTTAGTAAATATTGTTATCTGGGGTTCAATTTCACGACAATGAATAACACCAAGGCCGGCACAGAACATTTGGTGACAAAAGGTAAAAAAGCAACTTTGCTATTAAACAGGACTTTTCAAAAATATAAAGACATGACTATAGAAACTTTCTTCTAGTTGTTTAATGCAAAAATTCAACCTGTTTTGTTGTATTCTTCTGAGATATGGGGACTTAACAGACTCGAGCATTTTGAGAAAGTACATTTGATATCGTACAAAAGACTGTTGGGTGTTCCAGTCAGGACAGCTAACAAGATGGTATATGGGGATTTGGGAAGATATCCTCTTTATGTCAACTCCTCAACTATCTGTCTTAGATATTGGTTTAAATTACTGGAAATGTATCCAAATAGGTTACCTTATAAGGCTTACCAAATGTTAGTGGAACTTGACAGGGCTGGGAAAGAATGCTGGGCTTCAAAAATAAGGGAAATTTTGTGTTAAACTGGATTTAATATCGTGTGGCTGCAACAAGGTTTTGGTGATGTAGGAGCTTTTTTGCGTGTATTTAAACAGAGACTTGTAGATTTATACATTCAAGAATGGTCTGGGTCACTCAGAGACAGAGATAGGTATGAAAGCTACAGATCATTTAAGACTATCTTTGAAAAAGAGAAGTACATTGACTCTATTGATATATACTGTTTCAGAGTTGCCCTTTCACAAATAAGGTTGAACGTTTTACCACTAAACAATAATATAAATAGATACAG
>JAPXFY010003898.1:0-10000 GCA_030674185.1 Monoplex corrugatus | reverse complement strand
TTCTTTTTTTTTTGTCTGTTTGTCTGTGTGTCTTTGCCTGTTCCTGTATGTGTCTGTGTTTCTTTCTGGATCCTGTCTTCTCTCTCTCCCTTTGTCTTTGTTTGTCTGTCTTATTCTGTGTGTCTTTGTATGTTCTTGTCTGTCTGTTTTATTCTGTGTGTCTTTGTCTGTTCTTGTATGTATCTGTTTCTTTCTGCAGCCTTTCTTCTCTCCCTTTCTTTGTCTTTGTTTGTCTTCTCTGTGTCTTTGTCTGTTTCTGTATGTGTCTGTGCTTCTTTGTCTGTTCCTGTATGTGTCTTTGTTTCTTTCCGCATCCCATCTTCTCTCTGTGTTTATCTTTGTCTGTCTCCTATGTGCGTCTTTGTCTGTTCCTGTCTGTCTGTCTTATCTATGTGTCTTTGTCTGTTCCTGTCTGTCTGTCTTATCTATGTGTCTTTGTCTGTTCCTGTCTGTCTGTCTTATCTATGTGTCTTTGTCTGTTCCTGTCTGTCTGTCTTATCTATGTGTCTTTGTCTGTTCCTGTCTGTCTGTCTTATCTATGTGTCTTTGTCTGTTCCTGTCTGTCTGTCTTATCTATGTGTCTTTGTCTGTTCCTGTCTGTCTGTCTTATCTATGTGTCTTTGTCTGTTCCTGTCTGTCTGTCTTATCTATGTGTCTTTGTCTGTTCCTGTCTGTCTGTCTTATCTATGTGTCTTTGTCTGTTCCTGTCTGTCTGTCTTATCTATGTGTCTTTGTCTGTTCCTGTCTGTCTGTCTTATCTATGTGTCTTTGTCTGTTCCTGTCTGTCTGTCTTATCTATGTGTCTTTGTCTGTTCCTGTATGTGTCTGTGTTTCTTTCTGTATTCATCCCCCTCTTCTCTCCCTCCCTCCTCCACGTCTGTCTTCCCCTCCCCCTCCCTCCCCCTCCCCCCTCCCCCCTTAACCCCATTCTTACTGGTGGTGCATCGTCACATACGACCTTTGTGCAGCCTCAAGCGCAGCCAGACAAGAAAAACAGACAGAATATTTCACAATGGGACTATTACCTCTGCCACCCCCCCCCCCCTCATATCTGTCTATCTATCTGTTTCTCTCTGTCTGTCTGTCTTTGTGTCTGTGTCTGTCTGTTTATCTGTTTGTCTCTCTGTCTCTCGGTCTGTCTGTCTGTCTGTCTCTGTCTTTGTCTGTCTCTGTCTCTTTCTCTGTCTCTGTCTCTCTCTCTTTCTCTCTCTCTCTCTCTCTGCTTCTGTCTCTCTCTCTCTCGGTGCCTGTCTTCTGTCTGTCTGTCTAGCTGGCTGGCTGTCTCTGTATTCTTCTCTCTCTCTCTTCTGTCTCTCCCCCTCTTTCTCTCTCCTTTCTGTCTCTGTCTTCTGTCTCTGTTTCTCTCTCCTTTCTCTCCCCCCTCTCTCTCTTTCTCTCTCATTTTCTCTCTCTGCCTCTGTCTCTCTCTCTCTCTCTCTTTCTATTTTTTCTTTCTTTCCTTCTTTCTGTCTTTCTTTCTTTCTTTCTCTCTCTCTTCCTCTCTGTCTCTTTCTCTGTCTCTGTCTGTCTCTCTTCCTCTCTGTCTCTTTCTCTGTCTGTGTCTGTCTGTCTGTCTGTCTCTCTCTCTCTCTGTCTCTTTCTCTCTCTCCGCCCCCTCTCTCTTTGTTCCTTCCATCCTACCTGTTGTGGCTTTTACTCCCACTGTTTTCCTGTTGATATTGGCATTGGCCGTGGCTGGGTCGGGAGCGGGATGGGGGAAGGAGAGAGAGAGAGAGAGAGATAAACAGAAACAGAGAAAGAGAGAGAGAGAGAGAGGGAGAGAGAGAGAGAGAAACAGAGAGAGAGAGAGAGAGAAAGAGAGAGAAGCAGAGAGAGAGAGAGATAAACAGAAGCAGAGAAAGAGAGAGAGAGAGAGAGAGAAGCAGAGAGAGAGAGGGAGAGAGAGAGACAGAGAGAGAGAGAGAAAGAGAGAGAAACAGAAGCAGAGAGAGAGAGAAAAAAAAGCAGAGTGAGAAAGAGAGAAAGAAAGAGAGAGAGAGAGAGAGAGAGAGGGAGGGAGAGAGAGAGAGAGAGAGACGGAAGTAGAGAGAGAGAGAGAGAAAGAGACAGAGAGAGACAGAGAAACAGAAGCAAAAAGAGAGAGACAGAGAGAGAGAGAAGCAGACAAAGGCACACAGATAAGACAAACAGACAAAAATAAAGAGAGAGAGAAAAGAGGGGATGGAGAAAGTAACACAGACACCCACAGGAACAAAGACACACAGATAAGACAAAGACACAGATAAGACAAAGACACACAGATAAGACAGACAGACAGACAAAAATTAAGGGAGGGAGAGAAGATCGGATACAGAAAGAAACACATACAGGAACAGACAAAGACACACAAATAAGAGACAGAGAGAGACAGACAGGCAGACAGACAGAGACAGACAGACAGATAGAGAGATAGCAGCAACACACAACAACAGCAGCAACAATTGATAGAAAAACAAACAGACAGACAGACAGACAAACAGACAGGCAGGCAGGCAGGCAGGCAAGCAGGCAGACGGACAGACAAGACACAGACAGGAAGATGCAGGCTGGATCAACAACAGGCTTTAGAGAAATCCCCCAGAGATTGGCAACCAATTTGCCGGGATTATCACCAACCTGAGAGGAACCGGAGGGAGAATATGAAGGGGGATGGGGGTGGGGGTGGGGGGTGTATGGTGATGAAGCAAAGTTTCCAAAGCGACGACCACCTCCTCCACCACCACTGTCATCACTACCACCTCCCCTACCCACCCTTGCGAAAATATAAGTAAGCCAAGATGCCTCAAATTTTGAGACAAGACAAGAAGCAGATTTGGGGCTGCAGACTTTTTGCTGTCTGCACCAGAGCTGCCTGCATGTTCTGCAGCACGGCATATGGTGTTGAAGGAACGACTGCATCCAACACAACACCTTAGATCGTTTGATTTGGTGGATGGAAGGGATGGTGAGAGGTTTACACCGTATCCCACTGTGGTACAGATGGTGGATGAGATGTGTAGGTCTGTACCCCGAGTTTCGGTTTCAGTTTCAGTTTCTTAAGGTGGCGTATCCGCTGTGCTGGGAATAAATTCCATAGGCACTATCGCCACATAGTGGGGAAGTCAAGTCATACGATTGTGCACTTTTTAGTAGAGACATGTCCTCTTACACACAAATAGTATGGACCATGACGAACATATCTGGAGGTGGAAACACGATCACAGCACCCTGTGTAAGGCGCAGTGATCGATCAAAGTTTCCAATCGGTGTATTCTTTACACGGTCAGGACACCATAGGGGCAGTAAGACCTGCATGTTGGGAGCAGACCTTCACGCGTATGCAGGGCGGGCAAGATCTGTCATCACGGGCTTGGCACCAGCGGCGGTGTAAACTTGGCGGGTTAGACCTATGAGAATTAATTCATTCCGGTTGATATTTTATATACAATCCGTCCGTTTTCAAAAGTTTACAAAACTGTTGAAATAAGCTGAAATGACAAATATATTTTTACGAGTTCTCAGAATATATGTAGTTGAAATGGGGTGATCTACTGATATAAAAGATGACTATGAATAATTTTTAGGGGGTGCAGAAAAAGAAATCACCGTATAGGCCTACGGCAACACGTTATGAAGGGCCCGGGAAACTGACGTAGACTTTTTTCAGTCTTTCAGTGAATGCGATTCGAAGACTGCCGATTTCATGCTGTATTTTGGTTAAATGATATATTGTATTATTTTAAAAATAGAATGCATTCCATTAATTCTGAAATTCATGCACTATTTCTTGCCTTTGTCAGCATCACATAACAATAGTAATAATATGTACTGGCTTTGTTCATCAAAACAATTGATAATCATTAATAATTATCAACATTTATAACACTAAATGTTCAAATTAAGTTGTGTTTAAAATATTAACATTTATTGGCACCATATGTCGGGCCTGTGCGTATGTTTTATTTGAGTGAAATTTGCCGATGTTTCTGTTGACGCCGTTATGAAATGTATGGTGTTCCATATCAATCAAGAGTAAAGTTTTATTTTTTGTATGTATTACCGATCTGATGGAGTGAGCCGGAATATACGGTGATGTCTTGTGATTACAAGCGAATCGACAGCCCCAGTCTACCGTTTTCAACTGAAGGAGACGATGAATTGACTATTGACTGGAGTCTGTGTGCACTGTGCCAGAACCCAGCAAACAAAGCGTCTCTTACATGCCCATTTAAGGGTCAAGGAGCCAAAGGGGATGGCGCAGGATACGTTTATATTGCCCAGAATTTGAAAGCTTTTCAGAAAATAGGCGAGAATCCACTTTCTGTTCCCTTATCTAAGCTGAATGATGGATCTGGGTTTGAAGAGACTCTGAAAAAACATGAAGCTTCTTGGCACAAATCATGTCGTGCGAAAATAAGCAATACTATTCTGAACAGAAAGAGAAAGGAATGATAAACCTAGCCCTGTGAAAACACAACAGAAAGAGAAAGGAATGATAAACCTAGCCCTGTGAAAACACGGAAGCTTAGATGATGGTGGTTGTGTCGCAGACGAGAAAGGAAGTGAACCACAATGTCTGCTTTGCAATGGGTCATCTGGCACCACATGACTTCACAGAGCAATGATTTTATCTTTGTATTTTGTTACAAAGGTCGTGTTCATGCCCAGCGACTGAACGATATAGAGCTACTTGGAAAGCTTGCTGTCAAAGACATGGTGGCAATGGATTGCCATTATCATGTGAAACGTCTGTCTGCCTTGCAGAGACGTGTTCCAGCAAACCAGACACCAGAATCAGAAGAGGTTGTGGCTTACATTGAAAACTTCAGAGATGATACTCACACAGCCTCAGTTTTCAGCATGACTTCTCTGTCTCGTCTATACACCTCTCGCCTCTCACAGTTTGGTCTAACAAACGCGAAGGTACATTCAACACGCCTACGACAGAAAATAGAAGCTGCTATCCCAGATCTCACATGTACAAGTCAGGGAAGAAATGTCATTCGTCTGTTTGACAAAGATCTTTGAAACGCCTTGAAGAAAGTATGCAGTTCTGATTCTGAGGCCCTTCAGTTGGTCAAAGCAGCCCAGATCATAAGGAAAGATTTATTTCAGAAAAAAGTAACATTCAGTGGAACGTTTAATGACAGCTGCCAAGACGATTCCGTCCCAGCCTCCTGAAAGCACTTATGAGCTTCATCCTAGATGGTCCAACAGCTATAGAACAACCAGCGTCTGATACAAAGCCAGACAGGCAAGCTGTTCTCACACTTTCCCAAGTGATTACTTTCAACTGTCGCAAGACTGCAAAGGACTCAAGCTTTCACTGGCACAACAACAACTTTGACCTGAAATTACATGCAGAATGAAAGAAGGAACTTATTGGTACATTCTCTGACCTAGGTCTGCGGATTTCGTACGACAGGGTGATGTCAGTTTCATGTCAGATAGCGCACAGTGTCTGCCGAAGATTTGAGGACGATAAGGTAGTTGTCTCAACAAACATGAGAAAGAGTTTGTTCACAGTTGGCATGGTTGATAACATAGACCACAACCCCAGCTCAACAACTTCATCTGATTCCTTCCATGAAAGCAGCATCTCCCTCATTCAGCACAGAGTGACACAGGATGATGGTGAGGAGCAATGGAGACCACTCATTGATGATGATGCAAACAACCAAAATCGGAGAATTCCTTTGCTGCTACCTGATTACACCAATGTTTTCCCTGTGCCTGAACCTAACAAAGAACAGTTGGTGCCTGCACCATCAGGGCGTAAGCAGCCAGACATCAGTTCTGAGGTTCAAAATTGTGTCCAACAGTTTGCATGGTTGAAACATGTCAGGACGTTAGAAACACGGCCAGTAGACAACAGTGACCGTTTGTCATGGGCTGCATACCATGCATCTCTACAGCCACAAAATGATGTTCCAACTGCCATCATTGGATTGCTGCCTGTCCTCATGGACAATGCTCATACTACTGCATTAATCAGACACGCCATGACCCTGGTAAAAACATCTATACAACACCAGAATCTCGGACAAACACCTGTGTTAGGAATGGATCAGCCACTGTATGCCATAGCAGAAGGAATCCAATGTTGCTGGCCTGATACTTTTGGCGAAAAACATTTTGTCATCATGTCAGGAGGGCTTCACATAGAAATGGCTGCTTTCAAAACGCTTGAAGTCTGGTTGGATGGTTCAGGGTGGAACACTGCAATTACCATGGCAAGAATTGCATTTTCTGGCGTTGCCAATTCGTTAGTCAGGGCAGCTCATTTAACCAGAACAAAGCATGCCCACCAGATCACGGCTGCTGCACTCTACATTTTGCTATGGCGAGCCTATTCAAAGTTCCTGGAGTCGGATCAAAGCATTATCTTAGATTTCCAGGACTGGAGAGAAAATATGACAAATGAGCGGCCATATTTTGCATAGTGGGCTACAGTTCTGGGTTTCCAGTTGTGCGTTTTTCAGCTGGTCTACTCAATCCGGACAGAAGATTTCAGAATGTATGTTCAGTGCTTGACAAAACTGATGCCTTGGATGTTTGCCCTGGACCACTTTAAACTATGCTCGCTGGTTGACTGTTCACATCCGAGACCTGGCAATGCTTGAAGAAATCCACCCTGGCTATATTCCATCATTTCTGCTCTGGGGCGTTTGTTGAAAGAAAAACAAAACGCATTTTTTTTCTGCAATTTGGGCACATGAACAATGTAACGCTCTTGTGAAAGGTGACGGAGGTGCTATTGGCATCACAAACAACCCCAATGCTCTGAGACGCTGGATCATTGCTGGTCCAGAAATATCACGACTTGTAGGAGACTCTGAGAACCAGTTGGAAGGAGATGCAAAATTGAGTACTCACCATCATGAACAACGCCCCTGCACCCAGACTGCATTTGCAACACAAGTCAGTCTTGGTTTCCCGCTTTGAAGAAATGGGAAATCCTTTCATGGAGGACAGCATGTACCTCTTTGCCATTGATAGAAAAACGTTATGAACGACGAAGTTGTCAACAGTGTGAGGACTGCCCTCACACAGGACCAAGAACAGTACACAGCATTCATTGAAGAGCGCTTTGAACCAAGTCTCTGTCTGACCCCATAAAAAGAAACAGATTTCCTTTGTTTTCAAACCGAGTTCGACGTATACCCACAAGTGTCAAGAGCAATCTTTCCATGTTGAAAAACGACTGCTCACTCTTTCCCAGGCCTAACACCACCCTCTGTGCTTGTGGTGGAGACTGCTATCAAGATGTCTAAATCAGACATGTAAAAGTCATTTTTTTTCTTTTCCAGTTTTGAAACCAGTCATTTAAAGACATTAATTTGTATATTTTATAGCTGGACTGATTGATTTCTTTGATGTAAAAAACTATTTTGTCATTTTGTTTCCATATGCATATGATACTTCCGACATAAATATATTGCTCTATTACGAAGCTCAGGTTTTCATGAAAAGAGGATCCTTGTATGGCTTAACTATCTGAAATTCAAATCAGTCGGTATGACATACTAGATAACCAAGAAATACACAGGTAAATAAGTCCTGAGTGTCTCAGCTTTGTTTTGTAATATCAGTTTAATCAGGCAAAAATAAAAACAAAGCATGTGGGAATGAAGCAACCAAAGTATGAAAATCACTTGACCTACTTAAATTTTCTCTTGTATCATGCGCTCTATTAAAAAGTAAATGTGATCCGTCTTCTATGGAAAAAACAACAACAACAACAAAACACAGAACGAAAATGTTATCTTACACAATATGGTTGGATCTCAGTTCTGTGTTACCACCGAGAGCAACTCAATGCAAGTAATCTTGAAATTTACTTGACCTCATTTTTGATTGACCTAATTATTGATTAATGTCCCCAAGAAGGGCTTGCACACAAAATGTATGCCTGTTTGCGGCATGTAGCTTGTCAAATATCTGAAATATTTTAGTCCTGTGTGGTTTTGGATGCCACAGTTCGTCCTTTTCATACAGAAGCATGAAAAGAAGAAGATGACACACTGACCTAATTAAATGTGTGACCACGCCCATCACAGGTCACGCCCAATGTGTTTCCATCTCTAAAATCACTCAGAAAGGGTTCAAGTACCTTCATACCAAATGGCATGCTTCTACTACGAAGTGCACGATTCAATGATATCTGCCGTCTTAACATCCGTACTAACAGGTACCTTGTGATGAAAAGAATCCGAGATGATCATGGCATGGGCTCTGTATATAAGAAGGAGATGTTTAGGCCCTGAAACTAACTCGGGGTACAATGCAGAGGCTGGCCTAGATCAGACTTAAGTGCAGACCCGTTGATGCAGCTCAATATATAAATGGATTAAATGGTAGTAAGACAGTTATCAAATTAGTGTAAGAATACACTTCAGGTAGACCCAGGGAAAAATACTGGACGGACTTGCAGAGTGGCGGAAGACAGAGAGGGATAGATGCATATGGAGGGCCATGATCGCCAACTCCATGTGTATCAAGGCACTTGATGATGATGATGATGATGAATACACTTCAGAGCAGAAAACTGAACAGATCATCACTTGGAAGGTTTACACTGAAATTATTTTTTTTTAAAGGTGTTATGCTTGCTTACCACTAATACCTTACAAGGGAGGGAGGAACAACGAGCAAAAGATGTGGTTGGGTTTTTAGAACAGGGTGGTATATGAAAACTAGATGTATTTGTCTATAGAGAGCTTACTGCACACTTCTGCCTTTTTTTTAAAACTGCATCTTTTGGAGAAAGATATTTGGGTTGACCGACTGTATACGAAATCTTAGTTTCAGTTTCAGTTTCAGTTTCTCAAGATGACGTCTCCGGGCTCGGAACGAATTCCATCCACGTGTATGGTGACCGTGGCACAAGCCTTAAGCCTGCACATAAACTCATGAGCTGGCCAGGGGTTTTACCTAGTCTGTATTCTATACTGATATCTTATTAGCCTACCACTGGAATAGTCTTGGTTACATGTAAATGAAATGTGTATGTATGTGGGTATCTTACCTTCAAAAAATGAACATATAAATCTTAGATTGATTGGTGTGAAAGATGTCCAGACTTTGTACAGACATCTTAGACTCTAAGTTGAAGAAGCCCACAGATAAAAAAAAAAAAAAAGAAAACACACACACACACACACACACACACACACACACACACACACACACACACACACACACACACACAACACACACACACACACACACACACACACACACACACACACACACACACACAACACACACACACACACACACACACACAAGTTCAGGTGGCCGCTGGACGTAGATTTAGCTGGAAATCTCATCCTTCATTTCGTGATGAAAAAAATATGGAGAAAGGACGTCATACAAAATGGAGGCAGGAAGACCAAGGAGGGGAAGAAGTGTATCAAAGACAGTAATGGGGATGACAGGAGGCTGGAAAGGGTTTGCGGAAACGAGGTGCTGGCATGGGAAGAAAAAAAAGGGGGGGGGAAAGGGAGGGAGGGGGGAAGGGGAAGATTGGTGAATATATGTCGATAGAGATCGTTAGAACAACACTTGTGTCTGCCAGGCTGACGCTCCCAAGTTCTGGACTGGTGAGTGTGTGTGGGGGAGGGGGGGTTTGGGGGGGAGATGGGAAGGGGGTGGATGTTGGGGGTGGGGGTGGGGGTCATGTTGATGTTGGTGCTGATTGGCTTAGGGCGGGTTGTCATGTTCTGTTGATCTTGTCCTTCCCCCCATTCCTTTGATTTCTGCTGACTCCTGTGTTGGCTCTTTTGTTTTTCTTGCTCATTTCCTTGTTGTCGTTCTTGTTCTTATCATTTGTCTCTATTCCCACTGCTCTTTTTTTGTTTTGTTTCCTTCTTCTTTCTCCTTATCGTCGTCATCGTCGTCGTCGTCGTTATCATCATTATCTTACTTCTCTTCCTCCTCTTCATCATCACTATCACCATCATCATCATCATCATCATCATCTTCCTCTTCTTCTTCTTCTTCTTCTTCTTTTTCTTGT
>JAPXFY010003897.1:5000-7500 GCA_030674185.1 Monoplex corrugatus | reverse complement strand
AGACAGAGACATAGAGAGTGAAGGAGACAGAGACATAGAGAGTGAAGGAGACAGACATAGAGAGTGAAGGAGACAGACATAGAGAGTGAAGGAGACAGACATAAAGAGTGAAGGAGACAGACATAGAGAGTGAAGGAGACAGACATAGAGAGTGAGGGAGACAGAGACACAGAGAGTGAAGGAGACAGAGACGTAGAGAGTGAAGGAGACAGAGACATAGAGAGTGAGGGAGACAGAAACATAGAGAGTGAGGGAGACAGAGACATAGAGAGTGAAGGAGACAGAGACATAGAGAGTGAAGGAAACAGAGACATAGAGAGTGAAGGAGACAGAGACATAGAGAGTGAAGGAGACAGAGACATAGAGAGTGAAGGAGACATAGAGAGTGAGGGAGACAGAGACATAGAGAGTTAAGGAGACAGAGATATAGAGAGTGAAGGAGACAGAGACACAGAGAGTGAGGGAGACAGAGACACAGAGAGTGAGGGAGACAGAGACATAGAGAGTGAGGGAGACAGAGACACAGAGAGTGAGGGAGACAGAGACATAGAGAGTGAGGGAGACAGAGACATAGAGAGTGAGGGAGACAGAAACATAGAGAATGAAGGAGACAGAAACATAGAGAGTGGGGGGAGACAGAGACATAGAGAGTGAGGGAGACAGAGACACAGAGAGTGAAGGAGACAGAGACATAGAGAGTGAAGGAGACAGAGACACAGAGAGTGAAGGAGACAGAGACATAGAGAGTGAAGGAGACAGACATAGAGAGTGAGGGAGACAGAGACATAGAGAGTGAAGGAGACAGAGACATAGAGAGTGAAGGAGACAGAGACATAGAGAGTGAAGGAGACAGACATAGAGAGTGAAGGAGACAGAGACATAGAGAGTGAAGGAGACAGAGATATAGAGAGTGAAGGAGACAGACATAGAGAGTGAAGGAGACAGACATAGAGAGTGAAGGAGACAGACATAGAGAGTGAAGGAGACAGACATAGAGAGTGAAGGAGACAGAGACATAGAGAGGAAGGATACAGAGACATAGAGAGTGAAGGAGACAGACATAGAGAGTGAAGGAGACAGAGACATAGAGAGGAAGGAGACAGAGACATAGAGAGTGAAGGAGACAGACATAAAGAGTGAAGGAGACAGAGACATAGAGAGTGAAGGAGACAGAGACATAGAGAGTGAAGGAGACAGAGACATAGAGAGGAAGGAGACAGAGACATAGAGAGTGAAGGAGACAGACATAAAGAATGAAGGAGACAGACATAGAGAGTGAAGGAGACAGAGACATAGAGAGGAAGGAGACAGAGACATAGAGAGTGAAGGAGACAGACATAGAGAGTAAAGTGGACAGACATAGAGAGTGAAGGAGACAGACATAAAGAGTGAAGGAGACAGAGACATAGAGAGTGAAGGAGACAGAGACATAGAGAGTGAGGAAGACAGAGACACAGAGAGTGAAGGAGACAGAGACGTAGAGAGTGAAGGAGACAGACATAGAGAGTGAAGGAGACAGACATAAAGAGTGAAGGAGACAGAGACATAGAGAGTGAAGGAGACAGAGACATAGAGAGTGAGGAAGACAGAGACACAGAGAGTGAAGGAGACAGAGACACAGAGAGTGAAGGAGACAGACATAGAGAGTGAAGGAGACAGACATAAAGAGTGAAGGAGACAGAGACATAAAGAGTGAAGGAGACAGACATAGAGAGTGAGGAAGACAGAGACACAGAGAGTGAAGGAGACAGAGACGTAGAGAGTGAAGGAGACAGAGACATAGAGAGTGAGGGAGACAGAGTCATAGAGTGAGAGGGAGACAGAGACACAGAGAGTGAAGGAGACAGAGACACAGACAGTGAAGGAGACAGAGACAAAGAGAGTGAGGGAGACAGAGACATAGAGAGTGAGGGAGACAGAGACATAGAGAGTGAAGGAGACACAGAGAGTGAAGGAGACAGAGACATAGAGAGAGTGAGGGAGACAGAGACATAGAGAGTGAAGGAGACAGAGACAGAGAGAGTGAAGGAGACAGAGACATAGAGAGTGAAGGAGACAGAGACATAGAGAGTGAAGGAGACATAGTCATAGAGAGTGAGGGAGACAGAGACACAGAGAGTGAAGGAGACAGAGACATAGAGAATGTAGGAGACACAGACATAGAGAGTGAGGGAGACAGAGACATAGAGAGTGATGGAGACAGAGACACAGAGAGTGAGGGAGACAGAGACATAGAGAGTGAAGGATACAGAGACATAGAAAGTGAAGGAGACAGACATAGAGAGTGAGGGAGACAGAGACATAGAGAGTGAAGGAGACAGAGACATAGAGAGTGGGGTGAGACAGAGACATAGAGAGTGAGGGAGACAGAGACATAGAGTGTGAAGGAGACAGAGACATAGAAAGTGAAGGAGACAGAGACATAGAGAGTGAGGGAGACAGAGACATAAAGAGTAAAGGAGACAGAGACACAGAGAGTGAGGGAGACAGAGACATAGAG
>JAPXFY010003896.1:7500-15000 GCA_030674185.1 Monoplex corrugatus | reverse complement strand
GAAATTCTAGACGCTGCACATATGTAGCTGTACAGTGTAGCTTTCGATGTCATCGCATTTCACTGGAGAAAACTCCTGCAGGCAATGAAGGGGAGAGAATCAAGTCAAGAGAAAAAAGAGAGGCAGTGTTCAAGGGGAAATGATCTGTTTACTTCCGCTACGTACCTTGTCTGAGATGTTCGTCCTGTTATGGTGGAGTCTGGGCCTGAGTGGACAGAATTCAAACCAGGAGACAGGGACCTACTGCAGCAGCAACAACAACAGCAACAACAAATTACAGCAACGCCAACATCAACAGCAGCATGGGTGGTCATTGTGTAGGGATATCAACAATAACGATTACACAGGCAACGCGCAGGCACGCGCTCACACATCATCATCATCATCATCATCGTCGTCGTCATCATCATCATCATCATCATCATCATCGTCGTCGTCATCATCATCATAATCATCATCATCATCGTCGTTACCATAATCATCATCATCATCATCGTTACCATCATCATCATCATCGTCCTCGTTACATCATCATCATCGTCGTCATCGGCATCATCATCATCATCATAATCATCATCATCACCACCACCACCACCACCACAATCATCATCATCATCATACCACCACCACCACCACCACCTCCACAACCACACCACCACCACCACCACCACCATTATCATAATTATTACTATCGTCATCATCATTATCATTATCACTATCATGTAGCAGTACAAATAGGTGCAGGTGCAGCAGCACTGATAGCAGCAATAATGACAATATCGACAGTTAGCAGAAGTAATACTAAACAGGAGAAGTAGTAATAGTAATAGCAGTAGTACTAGCAATAATAATAGTAGTGGCAGTAGTAATTAATAGAAATAGTAGTAGTTAATAGAAATAGTTGTTGGTAAAAGAAGTAGTTAATAGAAGCAGTAGAGTTAAATGAAGTAGTAGTACTAGTTGTAGTAGTAGTAGTAGCAGCAGCAGCAGCAGTATTAGTAGTAGTAATAATAGTAGTAGTAGTGCTAGTCCCCTTGAGCAAGGCGGGTGTACCGCCGAAAATTTGTGAACATTTTACGTCGATTTGTTGCGTTTTTTGTGCACATGCTGCTTCATTTATATATATATTCCTGCCTGCTGGAACTCTCTGTCGGCTTCTTTCATCACGATAACTTCAGGTCTTGGAACTATGGTGCCAGAAACAAAACTTCCTATCAGACACGAACTCACTGAAGATCGTCACATGAAAACTATACACACTGGTGAAGTGACGCTAGGGCTTGCCTACCTAGTCTCTTTCAAGTCTACATCTGGCGGACTGCGCGGAAGAAACTACTCCTGTGATTCAACGGGCAGAAAGGCAGTTGTAGCAACGGCGCTGTGGAGCGTCAACAGGGCATTGTGAGGCACAATAGGACACTCTGGCCATCCACTGCATCCCTACCCATCGCTAGTCGTCTTGATCATTGTCTTGCCACTGGATCACGATGGTTCGGGACGAGAGAGTGAGGTTGACGATCTGCGCAACTCTCCCTCACTATAATCCAATTCACGCGCAAGTCAAGGCATCACTACTGTAAAACTGGAGTCCTAAGGCGATTTGCGAGTGGCGAAGTGGCAGGTCTGGATAACCTGGCTTGCTTACCGCGGCAGACGGGGATCCCACTCATGCGATCGAAAAACAAAAATAAAAAACTCTCAGTGACTCCGCTCACTATCGGCACATGGAATGTGCGCACGCTCTTGGACAACTCAAGTACAAACCGACCTGAACGACGTACAGCACTGATTGCAAGAGAACTCGATAGGTATAGCATCCATATCTCAGCTCTATGCTAGACCAGGCTCGCAAACGAAGGCCAATTGTCAGAAACGAAAGCTGGCTATACCTTCTTCTTGAGTGGTCGCGGTAGCGACGAACGTCGTGAGGCGGGAGTGGGCTTTGCCATCAAATCAAATCTGGTCGGTAAACTAACCAGCCTCCCGAAAGGAACTAACGACCGACTCATGTCGTTGCGGCTTCCACTAAGAGGAAAACGTCATGCCACCCTCATCAGCGCCTATGCCCCTACAATGACCAACACAGAGGAAGCAAAGGCCAAGTTCTACGAAGACCTGGAATCCCTACTCGCGACTGTACCCAAAGAAGACAAGTTGTTGATTCTCGGCGACTTCAATGCCAGAGTTGGAACAGATCACAAAACGTGGGAAGGGATTATCGGACGAAATGGAGTCGGAAAGAGCAACAGCAATGAGCACCTACTCCTGAAAACCTGTGCGGCACATGACCTGCTCATCACCAATACAATCTTCCGCCTGCCAAACCGCAACAAGACGTCATGGATGCATCCTCGCTCGAAGCACTGGCATCTCATCGACTACGTCATCGTTAGGAAAAAAGACAGGCAGGACGTCAGAGTAACGAAAGCCATGTGCGGCGCAGAATGTTGGACTGACCATAGGCTCATCATCTCTAGTCTCAACATCTCTATCCAGCCGAGACGACGTCCACAAGGAAAGAGGTTCAACAAAAGACTGAACGTCACAAAGCTGGAACGACCCTCTGTGTATCAAAACTTTAGAAATGACCTTGATGCACAGCTCGAAGGCCTAAATCTGGGCTCCAAAAGTGTGGATGAGGACTGGACAGCCTTCCGAGACGTCGTCTACAACTCAGCGAGGGAGCAACTCGATATCAACCAGCGTAAACACCAGGACTGGTTTGATGAAAACGACGCCGACATTCAGATATTGTTGGAAGAAAAGCGAAAAGTCTTCAGAGCACACCAGCAAGACCCAAAGTCTACCTCCAAGGAAGCTGCCTATAAATCAATCAAAAACAAAGTGCAGACAAAGCTCAGAGAAATGCAAGACTCCTGGCTTAGCAGAAAAGCGGACGAACTACAGATGCACGCAGATACCAACAACTACAAGTGCTTCTATGACGCCCTAAAAACCTTATATGGGCCACAGCCCCAAGGAACATCGCCGCTGCTCAACGCCGACGGATCAACACTTCTCACTGACAAAAATGCCATCCTATAACGTTGGGCCGAGCACTTCGACAGCGTCTTCAATCGTGCATCTACTAGCAACAGCGAAGCCATTGACCGTATGCCGCAAGTAATAATAATAATAATAATTACAATATTTATATAGCGCAAAATCTTGATAAAATCAAATCTAAGCGCTGAAACACACACACACACGCACGCACGCACACACACACACACACACACACACACACACACACACACACACACACACACACACACACACACACACACACACACACGGCTATAAATGGGGAGAAAGAATAAAAACAATGGAAAATTATAGTGCCAATAAACACCAAACTGGCAGCGCCTCCAACGGAATCAGAGATCACGGCAGCAATCAAGCACCTTTCAAACGGCAAAGCTCCAGGCTCTGACTCCAGCAGAAATATACAAAGCAGGTGGACCAGTCATGACCCAAAAGCTAACAGAGTTGTTCAAGAGCATGTGGGAACAAGAATCCATCCCCCAGGAACTGAAGGACGCGACCATTGTCCATCTCTACAAGAAGAAGGGCAACAGGCAGTCCTGTGACAACCACAGGGGAATCTCTCTGCTCGCCATTGCCGGTAAGATCCTCGCAAGAGTCCTCCTCAACCGCCTTATCGTTCACCTGGAAAATGGCCACCTACCAGAAACACAGTGCGGCTTCAGAAAATCACGCGGGACAGTCGACATAATATTCGCAGCACGACAACTTGCAAGAAAAGTGTCAGGAACAACACCAAGACCTAGTACTGTACACGACATTCGTTGATCTGACAAAGGCCTTCGACACGGTCAGCCGTGAAGGACTATGGAGAATTATGGAGAAGTTCGGATGCCCATCAAAGTTCATCAACATGGTACGCCAATTTCATGACGGTATGCAGGCACGTGTGTTGGACAACGGAGATTGCTCCGAGACTTTCTCAGTCACGAACGGTGTCAAGCAGGGTTGTGTACTGGCGCCAACACTGTTCAGTATGATGTTTACGGCCATGCTCTCAGTCGCATTCTATGACGACCATGACACATGCATTGGCTTCAGATACAGGACAGACGGAAGGCTCCTCAATGCCCTCAGGCTTCAGGCGAAGACCAAGGTTGAAAAAGACTGGGCCCGCGACCTCCTGTTCGCCGATGACTGCGCTCTGAACGCCACCACTGAAGCAAAAATGCAGCAGAGCATGGATCAATTCGCATCATCCTGCACAAACTTCGGACTCACCATCAGTACAAAGAAGACCGAAGTCATGTTTCAGCCTGCACCACAACAGCGGTACTCAGAACCAAGCATCGCTGTCAAGGGAGAAACCCTGAAAGCTGTGGACAATTTTACGTACCTCGGAAGCACGATCTCAAGATCAGTGAACATAGACACTGAGGTAGACACACGCATTGCCAAAGCAAGTTCAGCTTTCGGACGCCTCAGAGTATCGGTATGGGACAGGAGAGGTATCAAACTGTCCACCAAGCTGAAGGTATACAAGGCAGCCGTTCTGCCAACCCTTCTGTATGCTTGTGAGACATGGACCGTATACGAGCGCCATGCCAAGAAACTCAACCGATTCCACATCAACTGCCTCAGACAGCTCCTGAAGATCACCTGGAAGGATAGAATACCTGACACAGATGTCCTCGATCAGGCCGGAATGACTACCATTCACACCTGCTCAGAAGAGCCCAGCTCAGATGGGCCGGACACATCGTGTGTATGCAAAACACGCGTCTCCCGAAGAGACTACTCTATGGTGAGCTAGCACACGGCATACGCTCGCGAGGAAGGCCAAAGTTGCGCTTCAAGACACACTTAAAGCGTCCCTGAAAAACTTCGGTATCGACACCAAGACATGGGAGGCCCTTACACAAGACCGCTCATCATGGAGAAGTGCGTTGGCGAAGGTGCCGCCTCTTACGAACAAAGCAGGATCAGTGGAGCACAAAAGAAACGAGAGCTGCGTAAATCCCGAGCCAACTCCGAAGTCCACAATCCAGCAGAACACATGTGTCTCATCTGCGGCCGAGCCTTCCGCGCACGAATCGACCTCATCAGTCACAGCCGGACACATGAATCGTGATGCTCCTTGGTCATCGTCGATCACGACGGACGAACAACAAAATAATAATAATAATAATAATAATGATGACGATGACGACGATGATGATGATGATGATGATATGATACTAACAATAATGATAATGATAATAACAACAACAATAATGCTAATAATTATAATAATAATAATAATAATAATAATAATAATAATAATAATAATAACAATAATAATAATAATAATAATGTCATAAAAATAAGTTGCAGCACTGATCTTGTAAAGGGCCATTCACTGGAGGGAAAAATACAACTGTTTAAACAGTACACAGCAAACGTTAGGTAACGTCGGTGGAACTCCCAGCTGTAACAGACTGGAGATGTGTATTGTTCCATACCAACTTCATATCTGTAGTTACTGTCAGACTGTGTTCAATGGCTTAGGTGAACTGTGACTGTGTTGATTTTCTTCGTCAGTGGGCAGTAGGTCTGAGGCCATGGCATCTTCTGATATTCTGAGTCTTGATCCAGACTGTAGTGTGTGTGTGTGTGTGTGTGTGTGTGTGTGTGTGTGTGTGTGTGTGTGTGTGTTTGTGTGTGTGTGTGTGTGTGTGTGTGTGTGTGTGTGTGTGCTCGTGTGTGTGTGTTTGTGTGTTTATGTGTTTGTCTGTGGATATGTGTGTGTGTTTGTGTGAATATGTTTGTGTGTGTCTTTGTGTATATTATCTATGTGTGATTGTGTTTATTTGTGTGTATGCACGTGGATGTGTGTTTGTGTGAATATGTGTTTGTGTATGTGTGTGTATGTGTGTGTGTGTGTGTATGTGTGTGTGTGTATGTGTGTGTATACGTATTTGTGTTTGTGTGTGTGTATGTGTGTGTATACGTATGTGTGTTTGTGTGCACGAGTTATGTGTGTGTACGTATGTGTCACATTGTCTCTCTCTCTCTCTCTCCCTCACACCCTCCTTCTTTCTCTCTCCATCTAACCCTCCCCCATCCTCACTGTCTTCATCTTTTTCTCTAGCCCCACCACCTCTTTCTCCCTTGTACCTTCACTCTCTCCCCTCTCCCTACCTACTCCATTAAAGACACTAAATAAGTACATCATTATTCCGGCAACGTTCCCCACACTACAGTGGATGAAAACCTTATCGATCCTCCCTGCTGATCCGTCCTTGTGGGGGAAAACATGACACCTGGTTCTACAGGGATAAAAGAAACCGAAGATGGTGAGATCTCGTGGTTTGTTGTTGTTGTTGTAGTTAGTTGGGTTTTTTTTGTGTTCCGTTTAGGGGCTGTCGTTCTCACGTGCACTTTAA
This sequence comes from Monoplex corrugatus, assembly GCA_030674185.1. Lineage (NCBI taxonomy): Eukaryota > Metazoa > Mollusca > Gastropoda > Littorinimorpha > Ranellidae > Monoplex > Monoplex corrugatus. The sequence continues at coordinate 8,590 of JAPXFY010003896.1, read as the reverse complement.
TACACTTGTGGCTTTTTACGTGTTTGGTCATTTTGTTTGCTTCACCGTTAGGGCTGCCATACATAATGCTGGGTTACTGTTACTGTTATTTTTTGTTTAAAGCCCAGCCGACTGCATAGAGCCATGTCAGGGCTATAACCGCTTCAAAACATGCAAAACTTCCAACAGGAAAAAAACAAAAAAGAAAAGAAAATTAAGCTCACATATCAATGCATTCGCGCACATAATCTAAAAACATGCCCCTGGCGTTGACCACTCCGTCCAATTTATCGCACAAGGGATTTAAAACAAAAGACACCTGAATACAAATTTAAGCGTACCTAAGGACACCAAAACGTATAAAAAAAACAGGCATAAATTACCTAAAACTGCTTCCTCATATCTCACCTCCCTAGAGCCAAAAATGCACTTAACACATGTACCCAATTATCAATCCTAAGAAAAAGTACGTAAGACTTTATCGAACACATACAGGTGAATGGACCTGACAGAAAACGATAGGAAGAAATGACAGAAAGCAAAGGAACAAAGCAGAAACAAAGAGACTGACAGAAAAGAGGCAATTTCTAGCACAGAATTTCCAGAAGGTGGAGATAGTATTTATGCTGAAAGAGCCCCGGCATCCTTACGGGGGAGAATGCTGGGTGTTTTCGTGTATCCATAATCATCATCATCATCATCAGGTGCCCTGCCACATGGCGTTGGCGACCATGGACTTCCAACCATCTCTATCTCTCGTTGCCCCTAGCATCTCCCCCACCCTCCTCATCCCCAGCCACTCTGCAAGTCCGTCCAGCATTCTTTCTCTGGGTCTACCTGGTGCTCTCTTTCCCTCCAGCTTTCCCGTTGTGACCAGGTGCTCCAAATCCCCCTTCCTCATAAAATGGCCTATAAATGTTGCCTGTCTTTTCCTAATCTTCCTTATGAGTGATCTACTTGTGTTCTGCCTCCACCAGGACTGTCTCGTTTGTTTTCTTTGCTGTCCATGGAACTCTCAACATTCTTCTGAGAAACCACATCTCGGCTGCCTCAATCTTGTTCTGGCCTTGCCTGCTGACTGTCCATTGTATCCATAAACCACTTTAAAATC
>JAPXFY010003895.1:12500-19890 GCA_030674185.1 Monoplex corrugatus | reverse complement strand
AGCAAGTTGCAAGCTTCTTTTACGGATGTATGAACATGTAATTCTATAGCATTATCAGCATTCTGGGCGCCTTGCTTAGCTGCTCTGTCAACTACTTCGTTGCCGAATGTGTCTGCCACACTACCTGACCAGAGCTACTATGGTTTTTCCTCTGGCTCCGAAGCCCGAACAACTGGCGTTGTTGGCTCAGAAAATTTGCTCTTTGACTGGCATACTTGGCCAAACGATTGTCATACGCTGTTGTATACTGTAATGGTTGATAGATGTTGTTTCAATCGTCCCTCCCATCGCTTCGTTTCTAAACAATCTTAAATATTTCGAGGTTTCGTATATACAATGGTCGAATGGCTACGGTGTGGCGTGTGGTAAAGATAGGAGATGACTGTCCCGGATAGTGGTGAGGCATTTGTGCTCTGCACCCCCCCCCCCCCCCATTCAGCACCCTCGTGTGTTTCTTGATAACTTTGACTTGCAGCTTGGCTACTGGCTTCATGGAATCGGACCTGATGTCTACATGGTAAATCCTGGTGACAACTAAAACAACAACAACAACAAAACAACAACAACAACAACAACAACAACAAAACCGCGAACATGGGACATTTGGGGGCATGGCGGAACTAGCTGAAAAGCAGATCAGGCCATGGCTGGAACTTCATGCTTGGCCGCTTTTGCGATCGTTGGCATAGCCGCTGTGATCGTGATAAAGCAGTAAAGAAACACAGGGAGCTTCCGGCTGCTAAGTGTATGGATCATAAGGGGGGGGGGACTTAGAGTGAATTTTGGTCAGTTTTTGTTTCTCAGCTTCTACCGAAGCTATCAAAGTGAAATTTGGCACACAACTTCTTTATGGCAAAGGTAACTTGTGGGCAAATTTTGGAATCAATATTTGCATTAGAAAAATATATATGATTTTTTCCATTAAATATTACCTGTCAAAACGGTAGCGATTTTGCACCTCAACCAATGAGTAGATCCATCATGTAAAAAAAGTTTTGATTCTTTACAATGGTTTCATCTGATGTCCTTTTATGCAACAAAACATATCATAAAGTGATTGGTGCACTAGTGGCCATTAGCAAGCAGTCTACATTTGACAATTTTTTTCCTTTTCGGGTGGACCATAAAGAAATTAAATATCATGAAAACCATTTATTTTAGAGACCTTTTGATAGTTTTTTTGCACTCAGCAGCCAATTTTACATAAGTGTGTCAATAGCTTCTCTCTAGCCAAAGATATAAGAGGGGCAAACACGTTACTTGCACACAAATACAAGTTTTGAGAAAAACAGTTTCAAAGATTATAATTTGTTTATGAAATAACTGAAAATTCTCTCAATCTTTTTATGACACGTACTTCACAAAACAAACAAATATAAATATTTAGAGGTAGTATTTAGGTAAATAACAACCAGAAAGATTTTATAGGGGATTTATTGTCACCAAAACTGCCTAAAACCCAAAACACAATTTTTCATGATTTTTTGGACCAAATTTCACTCTAAGTCCCCCAGTTGGCAGCTGTGTGAGCCTGCGGCTGGGCAGTCAGCTCAATGAAGAAATGAAGATCAAGAGTAAGGTGAGGGAGGACTCTTTAAGTGTCTGTTGGTCCGGTAGCTGGGCTGAACCTGGTTGGTGCACGTCGTGTGGCTACATCCTAGGGTTTGTCATCTCTCTACCTCGCCATTCAGTTCATAAACAAGGCAGCCAATGACTGGGTCCGAATGGACAATGCAGCGTATGGACGGCCCCCTCTCCCCTTAGGTTGGTGAAATGGCTGCCTGTTGCGTCAGGAGCTGGAAGGCGATTTGTTGACTCAGTGGTGAAGCATTGGTGCTCTGGGTCCCATTCAGGACCGTTGGGTGTTTCTGGCTAACAGTGATCGCGCTTTCATTCTGTCCAACAGCTGTCACTACAACTTTAGTGTTAAGTTGATCATAAATAATCTGTGTTAGTTGTGGTGGTGATGTGTTGGTGGCGGTGGTGATAGTGGTGAGTGTGATGTTGGTTTTAAATGGTAATGATGATGATGATGATGATGATGATGATGATGATATAGGTGTTAATGTTGGTGATGACGAAGATGAAGATGGTGATGACAATTATAATGATACTGATGATGATACTGATGATGAGGATGATAATGGTGGTGATGATGATGGTGATGATGATGGTGATGATGAAAAAGAAGAGGAAGAAGAAGAAGAAAAAGCAGAAAAAGAAGAAGAAAAAGAGGAAGAAGACAAGAAAAAGACAAAGAAGAAGAAGAAGAAGAATGAAATGATGACGATGATGATGATGATGATGATGATGATGATGATTATGATGATGATGACGATGATTATGATGATGATGATTATGATGATGATGACAATGATGATGATGATGATGATGATAATGATGATAACAGCGACCATTATAATGCCGCTGTCCTGGTCACTTCAATTTCAGTTTACTTGAGACAGCGTCAAAATGCTCGAGGGATTTCACACACACAAACATCCCAGATGACACTGCAATAGAAAGAATGTTCATTTTCACTTCTCTCTTCTTCTTTCTTCTTCTTCTTCTTCTTCTTCTTCTTCTTCTTCTTCTTCTTCTTCTTCTTCTTCTTCTTCTTCTTCTTCTTCTTTTCTTCTTCTTCTTCTTCTTCTTCTTCCTTCTTCTTCTTCTTCATTTTCTTCATTTTCTTCTTCTTCTTCTTCTTCTTCTTCTTCTTCTTCTTCTTCTTCTTCTTCTTCTTCTTCTTCTTCTTCTTCTTCTGCTCCTTTGTCTTCTGCTTCTTTATCATCATCTTCTTCGTCATTGTCGTCGTCATCATCAAGATTGTCATCATGATCATCATCGTCGTCGTTGTCGTCGTTGTCGTCATCATCATCATCGTCATCGTCATCATTATCATCATCATCTTCTTCCTTTCCTTCTCCTCGACCTCCTCCTCCACCTTCCCCTCCCCTCGTCCTTGTTCTTCTTTGTCTTCTGCATGCTTTTCCCTCCAGGTCATGCTTTTCCCTCCAGGTCATGCTTTTCCCTCCAGGTCATGCTTTTCCTCCCAGGTCATGCTTTTCCTCCCAGGTCATGCTTTTCCCTCCATGTCATGCTTTTCCCTCCAGGTCATGCTTTTCCCTCCAGGTCATGCTTTTCCCTCCAGGTCATGCTTTTCCCTCCAGGTCATGCTTTTCCCCCCAGGTCATGCTTTTCCCTCCATGTCATGCTTTTCCCTCCATGTCATGCTTTTCCCTCCAGGTCATGCTTTTCCCTCCAGGTCATGCTTTTCCCTCCAGGTCATGCTTTTCCCCCCAGGTCGTGCTTTTCCCCCAGGTCATGCTTTTCCCTCCAGGTCATGCTTTTCCCTCCAGGTCATGCTTTTCCCCCCATGTCATGCTTTTCCCTCCAGGTCATGCTTTTCCCCCCATGTCGTGCTTTTCCCCCCATGTCATGCTTTTTCCTCCAGGTCATGCTTTTCCCCCCATGTCATGCTTTTCCCCCCATGTCATGCTTTTCCCCCATGTCATGCTTTTCCCTCCAGGTCATGCTTTCTCCCCATGTCATGCTTTTCCCTCCAGGTCATGCTTTTCCCTCCAGGTCATGCTTTTCCCTCCAGGTCATGCTTTTCCCTCCAGGTCATGCTTTTCCCTCCAGGTCATGCTTTTCCTCCCAGGTCATGCTTTTCCCCCAGGTCGTGCTTTTCCCTCCAGGTCGTGCTTTTCCTCCCAGGTCATGCTTTTCCCTCCTGGTCATGCTTTTCCCTCCTGGTCATGCCTTTCCCTCCAGGTCATGCTTTTCCCTCCTGGTCATGCTTTTCCCTCCTGGTCATGCTTTTCCCTCCAGGTCATCAGGGCGCCGATGCGGACCCCAGCAATGATAAGCAAGACACAGTACACAGTACACCATTAACAATTCATACATGTCAAAATGCATTCTGGCGGAGTCGGAGGGATGAAAACAGCTTTGTTCCATCTTGATGGTTGAATTCAAGGACGCACTTTTCAGAGACGTGGAAGACATCGACCTTTTCAGTGCGGGGATTTCAGAAGTGGACTTCGATGGTGGTAACCTTGGAGAAACGTTCAGCAAGATGGTCGCCCTCCAGTTCCAAAGACTCAAGTTCGGAGACAAGTTCTTCTTCGACAGCCAGAAGTCTGGTTTTACAGACCGTAAGTGACAGAGTCCCTAACTTTTCTTTTTTTGTGTCTATGAGAGTTAATTCCCTTTATATTGCACTGTGTTGTATTTTTGTTTTAAGAGTTAGTTACCTTTGTATCGTATTACATTAAATTGTATTGTATTGTAGTGAACTGTATTGTCCTCAGATTGCATTATCTTGAACTGTATTGTGTTGTCTTAAATCGTACTGTATTATATTACATAGAATAGAATCGTGTTGTGTTTGTATTGCACTGAAGTAAAATTTATTTCACTTTTTTTATATATTTTTTTTCGTCACAATGGATGTTCCATGTGAAATTCAGGCTGCTCTACCCTGGGAGAGTTCGTCACCGAGGTATCACGCCACCCATTTTTTCTTGTATCATGTAGGTGTCCCCTTCATCTGTGTCAGAGGTTTTTTCAACATCTGATATCTCCAGGTCAGTCCCCACTGGCAACGTGAAAAACTGCCCTGTTCCCTGCCATCTCATGACATTTCCATCAATTCGGCGTCGGCAGCTTGGTGTTTTTATAAATAATTTATGGTGCCTCTCACATCACCCTCTCTATATCATGGCGTTCCCTTCCCCTCATAGGGTTATGCACATGCTCAGGGAGTTTGCTAGATAATTGTGGGCTATTTGGAGTGCAGCGCATGTGGAGTTATCCAAACTCAATGAATCCTCATAAACAAACTCGTAACTCTGAATTACAAAAATTTTATCCCGTTCTGTTTTTGTATGAGAACCAGAAACACACACACACCGCCGCGCGCACACAACAACACACACACACCGCGCGCGCGCGCCACACACACACACACACACACACACACACACACACACACACACACACACACACCGTCTAATATCACTTATAGTGAAAAGACGTTAAATCAAAGAACGAAAAAAAAAACGAACACGCACCACACACACACACACACACACACACACACACACACACACAACACACACACACACACACACACACACACACCACACCACACACACACACACACACACACACACACCACACACACACACACACACACACACACACACACACACACTACACACACACACACACACACACACACACACACACACACACACACACACACACACACACACACACACACACACACACACACACACACACACACCACACACACACACACAAGAATCAGAACGTATATTTAATATAACAAAACATGATAGCGCAAACTTTTCGTCAACTGGCCTTTGTCACGCATACAAAAAGAAATAACGAACTTGACAACCATGAGGGGGGGCACAAACGCACGCTTCCTAGTGTTGGCAGACGTCTGTTATTCTGTTTTGTCCTGTTTTCTGTTGTTTCGCTCAAGTTGTATGTCTCTTTCTGTTTTGTCGTTGTCTAGTCGTCTTCTTCCTGGACGTCTGTTTCTTCTTCTGTCTGTTGTTTCTGTTGTTTCGTCTGTTTCTGTCTGTCTGTTGTCTTTTCTGTCTGTTTTGTCTGTCTGTATGTTGTCTGTCTGTTGTCTGTCTGTTTCTGTTGTTCTGTTTGTTCTGTCTGTTTCTGTCTGTTCTGTCTGTCTGTTGTCTGTCTGTTTCTGTTGTTCTGTCTGTTCTGTTGTGTTGTCTGTTTCTTTCTGTCTGTTTCTGTTGTCTGTCTGTTCTGTTTCTGTTCTGTTTCTGTCTGTTCTGTCTGTTCTGTTTGTTTCTGTCTGTTGTCTGTCTGTTTCTGTCTGTTCTGTTTCTGTCTGTCTGTCTCTGTGTCTGTTCTGTCTGCTGTTTCTGTTCTGTCTTGTTCTGTTGTTTCTGTCTGTTTCTGTCTGCTGTCTGTCTGTTTCTGTTTCTGTCTGTCTGTTGTTTTCTGTCTTTCTGTCTGTTCTGTCTGTTCTGTCTGTTTCTGTCTGTTTCTGTCTGTCTGTCTGTTTTCTGTCTTGTTCTGTGTCTGTTTCTGTCTGTTCTGTTCGTTCTGTCTGTGCTGTCTGTCTGTTCTGTTGTTCTGTCTGTCTGTTGTTTCTGTCTGTCTGTCTGTCTGTTCTGTCGTTTCTGTCTGTTCTGTTGTTTCTGTTCTGTGTCTGTCTGTCTGTTTCTGTCTGTCTGTGTCTGTCTGTCTGTTTCTGTCTGTTATCTGTCTGTGTTGTCTGTCTGTTTCTGTCTGTTTCTGTCTGTCTGTCTGTTCTGTCTGTGTTCTGTCTGTTTCTGTCTGTCTGTTTGTCTGTCTGTTTCTGTCTGTTTCTGTCTGTTTTCTGTTGTTTCTGTCTTGTTTGTCTGTCTGTCTGTTTCTGTCTGTTGTTCTGTCTGTTGTCTGTCTGTTTCGTGTCTGTCTGTTCTTCGTCTGTTTCTGTTGTTTCTGTCTGTTCTGTCTGTGTCTGTCGTTCTGTCTGTTTCTGTCTGTTCTGTCTGTGTCTGTCTGTCTGTCTGTGTTCTGTCTGTTTCTGTCTGTGTCTGTCTGTTTCTGTTGTTTCTGTCTGTTTCTGTTTGTTTCTGTCTGTTTCTGTCTGTCTGTGTCTGTCTGTTGTCTGTGTCTGTTGTTCTGTCTGTTTCTGTCTGTTTCTGTCTGTTTCTGTCTGTCTGTTCTGTTGTTTCTGTCTGTTTCTGTTTGTTTCTGTCTGTCTGTGTCTGTCTGTTTCTGTCATTTCTGTTTGTTTCTGTCTGTCTGTTTGTCTGTGTCTGTCTGTTTCTGTCTGTTTCTGTTTGTTTCTTCTGTCTGTCTGTCTGTTCTGTCTGTTCTGTCTGTGTCTGTCTGTGTCTGTCTGTCTGTGTTCTGTCTGTTTCTGTCTGTGTCTGTCTGTCTGTCTGTTTCTGTCTGTTTCTGTCTGTGTTGTCTTCTGTCTGCCTGTGTCTGTCTGTTTCTGTCTGTTTCTGTCTGTTTCTGTTTGTTTCTGTCTGTTTCTGTCTGTTTTCTGTCTGTGTCTGTTTGTTTCTGTTTGTTTCTGTCTGTCTGTGTCTGTCTGCCTGTTTCTGTCTGTTTCTGTCTGTTTCTGTCTGTTTCTGTCTGTTTCTGTCTGTTTCTGTCTGCCTGTGTCTGTCTGTTTCTGTTGTTTCTGTCTGTTCTGTCTGTTTCTGTTGTTTCTGTTTTTCTGTTTGTTTCTGTCTGTTGTCTGTTTCTGTTTGTTTCTGTCTGTTTCTGTTTGTTTCTGTCTGTTTCTGTCTGCTTGTCTGTTTGTTTCTGTCTGTTTCTGTTTGTTTCTGTCTGTTTCTGTTTGTTCTCTGTTTCTGTTTGTTTCTGTCTGTTTCTGTCTGTTTCTGTC